>OU612047.1:105057552-105287552 GCA_914767935.1 Coremacera marginata
TCTCGTTCGATCTCTAACACAGAGATCTTTAACGTTTTTTGTTTTTGATAAAAATTCCAAAAAAAAAAAAAACAAAACAAAAGTATCAGTACACTGGGCTGTATTGATATTTTTGAGCTAAAACTTGCAAACATTTTAGAATTCAAGAGTCTAAGCAGCGTTTCTGCACTCTTGTTTAAAGTTTTTTGCATTCTGCTTTGTGCGTTATACGCACTAATCGAAGCCGAAACCACGCTTTCTGCTGGTAAAAATCAACCGCAACTTTGTGCTTATTACATTTAGCTCTCTCGCGCACTCATTTCCTTTGTGTGTGTTCGAAGCTGAGACTGCATCTCGTGCCAATTGCGCTTGTTGAACAGCTCTTCAGGCGACTGCATATAATTGCAGTGAGAGCAAATAAGCCGCACAGTGGGACTAAGTCGTAAATTTGCCATCAAAATTTACTTAGTCTATTTTCGTAGGAAAAGTGCACTTTGGGCCAAGCACATAATTTTGCAAGTAAAACTTTTTATTATTGAACTTTAAAAAAATTAAAAATAAATAAATAGTCAGAAAATAAAGTTTAACAAACAAAAAAAAAATTATTTTTTCTCCTATGAATTAATATATTATTTTTGGCAAAATATATATTATATATTAATAAAATTATATACGGCAATAAAAACTTTTATATTTTTAAATTAAATTTACTGCCGTGTTGTTTTGCTGGATTTTCTTGATATTTTTTAATCCTACAAATTTTTATAGATTTTTGAAAAGCGACAAAAATATTTTTTTTAACTAAAAAAAAAAAAAAAATTTTAACGAGGGAAAATAAAATGTCGCATTTAAAGATATTTATACGTTTGTCCGATGCTCTCGTCGAATTCGAAGCAGACTTTAATGCCGCCAAATATCACGACGTTTTCTCCCTGGAAGCTCAAAGCGAAGAGTTGAGAGCCCAGTGGAAAAAAGTAAAGGCTGCTTATGATGCCTGTTTGGATAAAATGTCCAATGACAAGGATTCAGACCTCGAATCAATTAAAAAGAAGTATCGCAGCTGCTACCAGTCATATATACGGGTAGCAAGAAAAATTTCTGAACTGTCTCAGAATAAGCACTCAAAGCAAACAATTGCTTCAGAGCCGGCGGCGGCAATGGGCCACAGTATGCCTGTGCCGCCATGCAATACTGAGGTTTTCAGTGGTGATTACCTCTCATGGCCGTCCTTCAGGGACATATTTAAGGCCACATATATTACAAACTCGCGGCTAACTGCAGTGGAAAAACTTTTCCACTCAAATAATAAAACACGTGGTGAAGCAAAGGAGATTGTTCGGAAATCTCCGTTAGCCAATGATGGTTTTGCTCAAGCTTGGCAAGATTTGTCTGACCATTACGAGAATAAACGTATCATGGTCAACAGCCAGCTTAAGATTTTATTCAATCTACCCCATGTGCCAAAAGAATCTGGCACAGAACTTAAAAAACTTCATCGAGATATCAATGGTTGCATTTTTGCTCTAAAAATGCACAACATTGATATAAATAATTGGGATGCAATATTCATCTATCTTTGCTCTACGAGATTACCAGAGGTCACGCTCTCCCTATGGGAGCAGTCCATTGTGAATAAAAACGAGATTCCAAAATGGACAGGCCTCGATTCTTTCCTCACAAGTCGGTTTCAAACTCTTGAAACCGTGTCTGACATTCGCTGCTCTAGCGGCGCGATACCAAGACAAATTTCAATCTCCTCCAACTCAAAACAAAACCAGAGCAATTCATGTGGTAAAAAGGTAAATAATTACCAAATTAAAATCTCTCCTGCGAATTGTAAGCTGTGCACTTCAGAACAGCATTCACTTCGCTTTTGCCCTCGATTTCTAAGAATGGATACCAATAATCGACTATCAATTGTTAGAAAACATAAGTTTTGTATCAATTGCTTAGCTCACTCTCATGAGGTGAAAGAGTGCAAGAGTCAATATACGTGTGTGATGTGCAAAGAACGTCATAACACTCTTGCATCGAGACTCGACTCCACCACAATCTCCTGTTTCGAGTACTGACTCAGGTCGGTCAAGCTCTCGGCCCAACCCCACGGGCTCTAACACACAATCTCATTCCACTCTAATACAGTCCACTAGCAATGACATTCAATCATGCTTCGCTACCACTACCAAACACGTATTGCTTGGTACAGCACTGGTGACCATATGCCACCTAGGATCTGCGTTCACAACTAGAGCTCTTATCGACTCTGGCTCTGAAGGTACGTTTGAAGCTATTGAAGTTGCCCACAAGAGCCGTAAACGCTCAAGTTTCGGGGCTTAACAACGCAGTTTCAGCGCAAGTGACCAAAGCTTGCGAAATAATTCTCAGTTCGCCTAGAAATAGGCAATTTCAAATAGAAGCTACAGCATTTGTGCTGTCTCGCTTAACTGGGAATCTGCCGTCATGCTCCATTGATCCTTCCTTGTGTAAGAGTTTGCCAGATTTACAATTGGCCGACCCACATTTTTTCAAAAGCGATCAAATCGATGTACTAATCGGTGGCGATTTGTACCCTGCCATAATTCTCGATGGCATCCAAAGAAATATTTTTGGATCACTATTGGCAAAAGAAACAGTTTTTGGCTGGATATTCACAGGCCCTATGCCTTGTAACGGAATATCCAGCTTTACTACCTGTTTGAGCCATTATAATGAAGTTGCGATCGATCAACAGATCGCACGTTTTTGGGAGTTGGAGGAACTACCTAAAAAACAATTTTTATTCCAAACTGATAAGTTTTGTGAGGAAAATTATCATTTAAAAGTGGATTCCCTGATGATATTAATCTTGGATTTTCTCGAGGTATTGCCTTCAAGCAGTGGGATAGAAACGAGACTCGATTGACAAAAAATCCTAAACTTAAGACGCAGTATGAAGAAGTAGTAAATTATTACTTCAGATTGGGTCACATGAGAAAAGTTTCACCCCCTAAGTTTGAAATGTCGCCATGCCATTATTATTTACCGCATCATGCGGTGATAAAGCCAAAGAGTACTACCAAAGTTAGGGTAGTATTCAATGCGTCAAGTCCCACATCGAATGGAGTCAGCTTAAATGATGTCCTGCACGCAGGTCCAGTTCTTCAAGCCGACTTGACGTTTCTGGTACTGAAATGGCGGTTCTTCAAATACGTATTTAATGGTGACATTCAGCAAATGTACCGCCAGATTCTGGTTGATCCAAAACATTCCGTCTTTCAACGAATTCTATTTCGAAGCTCACCTGAAGATGTCATTCAGGATTATGAGCTTAAAACAGTAACTTTTGGCCTAAACTGTGCTCCATACCTAGCCACTAGAACCATGCTGCAATTAGCACATGATGTTCAGCAGCAATATCCTCTTGCTGCACAAATTTTGCTACATTTCACATATGTCGACGATGCTCTTGCGGGAGCTCACGACGTAAAAAGCGCAATAAAAGCTAGAAATGAGCTTATCGCTGCCTTAGACTCTGCAGGTTTTACTATGCGGAAATGGACTGCAAATGCTTCAAATATTTTAGCAGACCTACCTACAGAACAGCTTTTGCATGAAGACTTTTTAAAGTTAGAAGATGCAAGCTGCGCCAAAACTTTAGGAATTCGATGGAATGCAACTTCTGATTAGTTCTTTTTTACTGCTAAGCGTCTTGAGATTAAATCATCTTATACAAAATGTGAAGTGCTATCAATGATCGCTCAACTATTCGATCCTGCTGGTTGGCTGGCACCTATAGTGGTGACAGCGAAAATTCTCATGCAGCGTATCTGGTTGGATGAAATTGAGTGGGATGAAAATCTCCCATCGCACATTTTTCAATCTTGGCAAACTTTCTTGCTAGATTACGAACATATAAATAATATTCGTGTACCACGGTTTGTTGGGTTCTCACCTGATTCCGACGTAGAGTTTCACGCCTTTTGCGATGCTTCTAAAAAAGCATATGCTGCGTCGATATACATTCGTGTGAAACAGAGTGATTGTATTGTCAGTCATTTACTTTACGCAAAAAGCAAAGTGGCTCCAGTCAAGACGATCTCACTCCCTTGAATTATGTGGTGCAGCCCTTCTCGCGGATATGGTAGACACCTTGCTGTCGCACCTCGAAATAGAAAGGCATAGATTGTATTGTTGGACAGATTTCACAATCGTGCTTGCCTGGCTGTGTAAGCCTCCGTGTTCCTGGACAACCTTCGTCGCCAATAGAGTGCCAAAACTGGCAGAGAAGGTAGGAAATCAAAATTGGTTTCATGTAGATACTCATGAAAACCCAGCAGACTTAGCGACGCGTGGAGTTACACCAAAAGAGCTGATTGACAACACTCTGGTGACATGGGCCGTCTTGGCTCGCACTCGAACGATCTGCGTGGCAAGGAAAAGCTCAGTCTACAGATCTAGAAACATCACTCGAACGCAAAGCTGTGAAAGTGCACTTTGCATATTTTTTGGAGTATGAGAATATTTTAGAGCGTTTTTCTCCACTGCCACGTGGATTAAGAGTGTTAGCTTACGTGTTTCGTTTTTTGCATCGCACTCATCCACATTTGCGTGCGACGTTCTCAAAAAAATCAACCTGTCTTCAAAGTGCAGAAATTTATTTCGTGAAAACTTGATTAGATCTACTATGCCAAAAATCAGTTTTTCCAAACGAATTTCATTATTTGGAAACAAATCAAATGATTGGATCTAAGAGTTCACTTCTTGCTCTTAATCCATTTCTGCACAACGACAATTTACTACGTGTTGGGGGACGACTAGCCTCTTCCCCAATTTTATCATACGATGAAAAGCATCCAATTATATTGCCATATAATTGCCATTTTTCACGTCTTTTAGTACGCTTCGTTCATGAGATTTCACTTCATGGAGGGAACCAGTTAGTGCTTCGACTTATTCGAATGCAATATTGGATCCTATATTCTAAAACCCTTATCAAAACCACTTTACACAATTGCAAAACTTGTGTCGTTCACATGAAACGCGAGAGAACACAAATAATGGCTGCTCTGCCAGCTGAGCGAACGGCATCGACTTCCCTTTCGAGATCAAAAGCTACATAGGTAAATCGTGCCGAATAAGTAAGGGCTATGTTTGTTTATTTGTGTGTGCTTCTCAACTAAGGCAATTCATCTCGAAGCCACTAGCGATTTATCAACCTCTATTTTTCTAGCAGCTTTCTCTCGATTTGTTTCTAGGCGTGGCTGCCCAGCAAATGTGTACTCTGACAATGGTACAAACTTTGTCGGAGCCTCAAATGTCTTAAAAAAGGATTTTAAAACCTTCTAAGTGCGTCACATGATGCCATACTAACGCAGTACGCGCATCAAGAAATCTCATGGCATTTAATTCTAGCTGGTGCTCCCCATATGGGAGGATTATGGGAAGCTGGAGTCAAAAGCTTTAAGACGCATTTTAAAAAGATGGCCGGAAGGATGAAGTATACTTTCGAAGAATTTACAACTTTACTTCATCGAATCGAATCGTGTCTTAACTCGAGGCCACTTTCCGCCATGTCCGAAAATCCCTCTGATTTTCAATCTCTTACTCCAGGTCATTTCTTGGTCGGCAGTCCACTGCTAGCGCCAGTGGAGCCAGAAATAACTGATCAGCCTCTGACTATCATCAACCGTTGGCAAAATGTCAAGACTATGCATCAGCACTTTTGCCACCGATGTAAAAATGAATACTTGAAAGAGATGCATAGGCGTGTAAAGTGGAAAACTCTTCAGTTAGATTTCAAGGTTAACGACTTAGTCGTTATCAAAGAAGACAATTTACCCGCGAATGAATGGCGATTAGGTCGAATATTAAAAGTTTACGTTGGCAACGATAATAAAGTCCGCGTAGCTGACGTTCGCACTGAAAAAGGTTGCGTTACGCGTCCAATTGTGAAGCTCGTAGCCATGCCGACAAACTAACTCGGTCACTATTTTCTCGCCTAACCCATTTTCTTTTTTCTTTTCGTTTATTTTCTTTTCTTCTCGTTTCAGAATGTCAACAATCAACGTAGTGCGTGACTTGCTCGATGAGATGATCCTCGCGACCGATTCTGAGATGGCCCCCAGCGAGACCGACATGGTGCGAGAGAGTGCGCCAGCTCCTGAAAGCTCCCTGCGACGCGCAAGTCCGGTGCGAAGCGCGCTGTCGAGTGTGGTTGCCGTAGTGACGTGCGAAGACGCTCTTCCGAAGTGTCGCCTGTGCTCCATGGACCACAACCTGGCATCGTGCCGGCGGTTCCTTGGTATGAACCTGGAGGAGCGGTTGAGAGCTGTATTAATGTATTACTACTGCTCCAATTGCCTCTCCGCGGTTCATATGCGAAGGGACTGTCGGAGCAATGGCAGATGCCGTCATTGCGGTGATGATCACCACAGTCTGCTGCACTCTCGCACTCGTGTCCGAGCAGGTCGATCTCACTCGAAAAGAACAAGAAGCAGACGTTCTTGGGCACGAAAGATGAAGAAGCAGCCTGCAGCTGCAGCAGCACCCGCAACGAGGCCAGGAGGTTCGGAGCCAATACGTCCGTCTTGGAAGGGACCACAGTCGACGTTACCATCTGCGTCGTTGGCCAGGGACCATTTCCCGAAGCGGTCCCCTTCCAACAAGAGACCGCGGTCGAATGCACCGCCAGCGTCTTCGGCTAGGGACCTTTTCCCGAAGCGGTCTCCCCCCGAAAGACCATCTACGACAAGCTTCCAACGAGTCGTGTCGCTGCTCCCGACTGCTGTGGTACGTGGGCAGCGGGTGGCCTGGTGAAGGAACGTTCCATCCTGGATGCGTGCCTTCCCCAGTCGCGGATCGCCAGCGAGTTGGTACGCCGATGGAAGTTGCCTACTTCTTTTGTTGATGGGCACGAGGTGCGCACCCTGATGCTACGGGGCCGGCACGGATCCAGTGTCCATCTGGAAACGACAGCAAGGGTCGAGCGGCATTTGGAAGTTGTCACACCGTCGAAAGATATCGACGAGCGGATCAGCTTGAACTACCCAAATATCTTTTTGGCTGATCCGATCTTTTACAAGCAAGCACCAGTTCGACTCCTGTTGGGAGTCGATGTATACTCCCGGCTAATGCGGCCCGGTAGCCTGCCGATGGGTTTTAGCATGCCGTTGGCCCAGAACTCGATCTTCGGCTGGGTTCTATCAGGACAGGGTGCCTGGTAGCGTCTTGCATTCCTGCAAGGCGGGCGGCATGTTGAGCTCACAATTAAGCACCCTGTGCTTATTAAGCTGCCGTAGCAGAGTCGAATTACATTTGCTCTTAAATTACATTTTTTTTCTTCTCTTTTCTTTTGGGCAGCGCTTCTCGCTGCCTAGTATAAACCTTTGTTAGTTTTAAGTTTTTCAGAATAAAATTGACATCGGTCAACGATAGTTCTTGGTTTTTAAACCCCGTGTTTTTTCTTTATTTCTTTCCAAATTGATTTTAATTAGTGAATCATATTCCCCCAGTTTTCGAAAGTTATTCACCGAATGTATTGAAAATTAGTTATAAGTTAGTATTAAGTTTCGTTGTTCAATTTAATATTTATAATACTAAGTGTATAATACTACTGGGGAACAGGGGGCGAACCTTCACATGGCAACGTGTCTGACCGCCTCAACCTGGCGAGGCCAGCATTATCCATGTCGAAATCGTCTCAAGTCGACTCAAACCTCCAAGTGGTGTTCCCTGGGCAACGGCAAACTGGCATCCGTCAGTTTGACGGCTAATTTGAGCGGCGGGTCGATCCATAGACCTTAAACATGGAATGTGCGCAGGGTTTGGGTCCCGCCACATTACTATTGCCCAATGAAAACTAAACCAGCCTCGGATAAGAACCCCAATTACGTTGACGACCACCGCAAACGAAAAACGGACAATGATTTACGGATATGCACCTGGAATGTCCGAACCCTTTATAGGGAAGGTGCCATTATCCAACTGGCGGAAGCCCTCAAAACAATAAAGGCTGACATCACCGCCATCCAGGAAATGCGATGGAAAGGGCAAGGCTGCTCTAAACAAGCACACTGTGATATCTGCTACAGCTGCCATGCGGAGAGGTGCGAATTTGGATGTGGATTCATTGTTAGCCGGAAACTACGCCACCTTGTTTCCCGGTTCACACCTGTCAACGAAAGATTGGCCACGATCCGCATCAAGGCAAAATTTTTCTCCATCAGCCTTATTTGAGCGCACGCCCCGACGGAGGAAAAGGACGAAGCCGTCAAAGACGCTTTCTACGCTAGTCTTGAAGACGTATATGACCACCTTCCGGTCCATGACGTGAAAAAAGTCCTCGGCGATTTTAATCCGAAAGTCGGAAGGGAAGGCATCTTTGGCCCCACTGTCGGTCAGTTCAGTCTTCATGAGACCTCCACGAACAACGGTCTAAGACTGATCGACTTCGCCGCGGCACGAAACATGGTAGTTAGTAGCACCAGATTTAAGCACCTCGACATCCACAAGGCCACCTGGCTGTCCCCGGATCAAAAAACGCGAAACATAGTGTTCTAGATGTGCGTACATTTCGGGGGGTTAACATTGACTCCGACCATTATCTTGTTGCAGCCAAGATCCGCATGCGATTATGCAATGCGAAGAACATACGCACAGGAATGCAACGAAAGCTAGATGTCGCTAAGCTGCAATTACAACGGACTGCCGAAGCCTACTCCGCTCAACTCTCGGTTAAGCTCAACCAACCAACCTCTGGACTCGACGACGCCGGTGGACTTTGGGCGCATATATCCCACTCCATGCGCGCTGCCGCTGAAGAAGTCATTGGTTTCCGGCGCCCGCAACCTCGGAACCAATGGTATGATCAGGAGTGTCGCATTGCGACTGCAGTAAAAAACGCCGCTTATAGAAAAACGCTGCAGTCAGCTGCAACGCGAGCCGTGCGAGAAAACTACCGCGAAAAGAGGAAGGAAGAGAGGCGCCTTTTCAGACGCAAGAAAAGAGCAGGAAAAGCGTGAGCGTGAGGAACTAGAGGTATACCAGGGCAAGAAGGATGCACGAAAATTCTATCAACAGGTTAAGCGTCTAACCCAAGGTTTCAAGCCCGGAGCATCCACTTGTAGAGACGAAAATGGAGATCTGAATACGGATACACAGTGTGTGCTTAGATTGTGGAGACAGCACTTCTCCAATTTACTTAATGGCGACGATTCCACCAATGCCGCCCATCGAGAGCACAGTGCAGTGCCACCAATCGACGATGACGGAGTGGAAGTATCACCACCTAGCCATGAAGAGGTTCGAGTTGCTATCCAACGACTCAAAAACAATAAAGCAGCGGGTGCTGACGGCCTGTCAGCTGAATTGTTTAAAACCGGCGGCGATGAATTGATAAGGCGCATGCATCAGCTCATCAGCAAAATATGGCTAGCAGAAAGCATGCCCGACGATTGGAACCTCAGTGTACTGTGCCCTATACTTAAGAAAGGAGACCCTACAATCTGCGCAAGTTATAGAGGTATCAGTCTTATTTCCATCGCATATAAGGTTCTCTCAAGCGTACTGTGTGAAAGATTAAAGCCAATTACAAAAACACTGATTGGACCTTATCAGTGTGGCTTTCGACCTGGTAAGTCCACCATAGACCAGATTTTCACGCTACGACAAATCCTGGAGAAAACCCACGAAAATCAAATTGACACACACCATCTCTTTGTCGACTTTAAAGCTGCGTTCGATAGCCCGAGAAGGGATTGCCTATACGCAACAATGTCTGAGTTCGGTATACCTGCAAAGTTGATTAGACTTTGCAGAATGACGTTGAGCAACACACGCAGCTCCGTCAAGGTAGGAAATGACCTCTCCGAAACCTTCAATACCGAAAGAGGTTTCAGGCAAGGCGATCCACTGTCTTGCGATCTCTTCAACATCATCATGGAGGGGATCGTACGAAAGGCCGGTGTGCATCGTAATGGCACCATTTTTTATAAAGGTGTCCAGCTCCTTGCTTACGCTGATGATATTGATATTGTTGGCAGAACCAAGAGAGATGTTACCGCTGCTTTCGCCGCTATCGAAAAGGAATCAGCCAAAGTGGGTTTGACGATAAATGAGGGTAAAACAAAGTATATGCTGTCTACAAACAAGGGAGCTCGGCGTTTAGACTCCCACGTTTCATCCGGCAGCTATAACTTTGAAGTAGTCAAGGAGTTTGTATACCTTGGCACCGCCATTAATACTAACAACGAAATCAGCCTGGAGATAAAGCGAAGAACAATAATTGCTAATAGGTGCTACTACGGGCTCAGTAAGCAACTAAGTTCCAGAGCCCTCTCTCGATCGACAAAACTAACACTCTACAAGACGCTCGTTCTACCTGTGCTGCTTTATGGCGCTGAGGCATGGGTAGTTTCGCAAACTGACGCAGCCGCTCTGGGGGTGTTCGAGAGAAAAGTTCTTCGCAAAATCTTCGGTCCTGTTCGAGTCGGCGATGACTATCGCATCCGAATGAACCACGAGCTGTATGAGCTCTACGGAGACATTGACGTAGTTCGGCGTATAACTGTGCAGCGACTACGCTGGCTGGGTCATGTCCATCGTATGGACGACGAAGCTCCAGCGAAAAAGGTGCTCGAAGCGAGGGTCGCTGGTCAACGACGACGAGGGAGACCATGCCTCCGATGGATGGACCAGGCTGAGGAAGCCCTAACCGCACTTGGTGTATCCGATTGGAGAAGGCGCGCGCAAAGCAGAGGCGCCTGGCGAGAGCTGATGAGGTCGGTCGAAATCCGGACACGGGTTGTCACGGCCACCTAAGTAAGTAAGTAAGTATAATACTACTCCTAAAGTAGTCATACATAGTACTTACATACACATTAAGTAACCCTGGTGCTAGCCACCACTTAGTTATAAATTATAAATTGAATAAACGAGATTCGTGTTTTTGCCTTTAAACCAAACGGACGTGTTTTATTTTTAGTCTCGTGTCAAGAGTCGTGTAGCAGCAGCAGAGAAGAGAAGTCATAGCGTGACCAACCAACAGGATAGTCAACAGGATCAGGATACAAATATAAATCCTAAGGACAGCCAACAGGATAGCTGCATACATATCCTTTACTTTCCTCTCCCTCTTCTTCGAGTTGTGACGCTGAGGCTAGTGACTTTGGAAGCCCTCTCAGTTGATCACTCTCACGCTGCTCTGCACGAGCGATACTCACCTTTGAGTATTTTCCACTGAGGCCTGACGCTGAGGAAGACTTTGGAAGTCACCTCAGAGCGCACTCACGTTGCTCTCAACGAACCCCACTCACCATCTCTCCCCTCACGCTAAACCTACCAGAGAGTCGAGTCACCCGACAGCAGCAGCAATATACGCAGTAACACACACACACACACACGCACGCAATTGGCTCAAACCCGCCCGAAGTGAAAAATAAGTGCAAAGTCCGTTTAGCAAATATAACGGAACGTTTCACAGAAGCCAGCGACTATTTTTCACAAAGGAAAACTAAAAGGAAGTACAGTCACGCCTACACATAGTGACCAGGATTGGAAGTTCCATCCATCAGAAAACGAGGGCATAGTTTTATATCCAACTCCAGCAGCCACCAAGGCTTCGTCATCACCTACGAACAACAAGGCATCGCTGCCACATACACGGTGAGACAAAATCATCATAAAGGACCTTCTCACAAGGACCTTTTCCAACCTCTAATTCTTGTACCACGAACCCTGGACAGCCGCTGAGGATACCTCAGCTGAAAAATAATTGTAACGCCCAGAGGTTCGTTACACAACTTCAAAATCGTTGACAGCTTTTCACGATTGCGAAGCGAAACAAAGGCACCATCCAGACAATGCAGACATTCGGAAAATTCGCTAAAAGGTCGAGTGTCTGCCGCAGCTCGAGTGTCTGCCACAGCTCGAGTGTCTGCCGCAGATGGAGTTTCTGCTGCTGCATGAGTTTTTGTTTTCGTACCTCACTGCCGTTTTTTAGCAGCGAATTGGTAAGCAAACTACTGTTCTGCTTTCAATAAGCATTTAAGAAGAAGAGACAAATTTATTATTTATTTATTTTATATTAATACGAGTATATATTTATTCAACGCTTCAGTTCAATATTTTATATAATCACGCCTACACATAGTGACCAGGATTGGAAGTTCCTGGTCACTATGTGACCAACTGGTCACCAACTTTTTCAATTCCTTTTTAATAAATCTTATAATTTTAGAATTAAGAATCGGTTCAATTAAAGTTCAGAATAAGATTTTTTCAGTTAACAATCAATACAATATTTTGTTTTTTAAAATGATGTTAATAAAAAAGTCTTCATAACAGAAACAAAACAAACTCATAAAGTATTTGTAGTAGCTCAGTATATGGATAAACAAACAAAAATAAAAATATTTTTTTCTTGAAATTTCTAAAAAAATCTGTTAGAAAAGGTGCATTTTCGAACGTTCGAGCTACCTGGGTAGTTTGAAAATTTTGATGTGTTTATTTGGAAGTGAAAGAGCGTTTATTTTGAGCGGTTGATGCTTGTGACTAGTTTCTGTTTGTTTCTGCTTTTTTTTGTCGTGTTTTGTAAAAATTTTAAAGTGGAAAGAGTGTGATGAAGAGCCGGACAGAGGTGAAAGGAAAGGAAACAAAGAAGTTACGTTGATATTTAAGGTTGCGAACATAGTAAACACTAGTTTCTGATCAGGTCAGATCAGATTTTCACATTGAAGCAATAAAGAAACCAAGTCATGCATCTCTTTTGCTCTAATGTGTTTTCTGATCTGATATGCCTGCCTGTCTAAAGCGGAAATCACTATGTTCGCAACCTAATAAGAGAAAGAGTTCTGAACTTTCAACCGTTGCACAGTGTGCGATTTGACCAATCTGGGCGGACAAAATTCTTAATTATTGTGATATGATTCCCTGGTTCATTCCTAAAAAAAATTGTTATGGAGTTGGGGTCTATCTCAAACACCCTCTTAATTGCAGGGCATTTCATTGAGTGGCCTATAGAGGGAAATTAACACTTTATGCTTTGACTTTGAAACACTAAATTGTGTTAGAACAACATAAAATTTTATAACATTCTTCTCTGTTATTACAAATAATGCCTGTTTAGAAGAACTTGCAGGCTTTTCGGTTTTCACACAAAACCTATTTATTTTTCATAAAAACAGATTTAAAAATACAAAAATATACAAAATAAGAGCATTTTATGACTTTTGGGGACTTTTTCGTTAAAATACCTAATCTAACGTAGTAAAAACAGACTGGAAAAAACGGTATGTTGGCCTGGAATTCAAAAATTTTTCGAATGGAAATCGAAAATATTTTTCTAGAATTATTAAAGTTACCCCGAGTGAGAAATAACTTTTTTCGATTGTTTATAATTTTTTTCGTAATCGAAATGCTTGAAAGAAAAAAGTTGAGTTTCAACAGGTATTACTTTTTTTCCCGAATTTTGGTATTTTCAATTTCTTGCAGAAAGTAGCTCAAGACTATGTTTAAATCATCCGTCCTAATTTTTCCATATTTTACATTTTTGTATTTTTGGAATTTTTTTTTTTTTTGTAAAAATACAAAAACTTGAAATTTTTTAAAAGTTACACTTTTAGCAAAAATTCATAACGACCAGGTTATTCCACATATTTACACAATTTTTTGTATCTACATTTAGTATAGTTTAAGAAAATATTTTCACAAGATTTCATTGACATTTTTTCAAATTTGGATTTTTGAGATTTGTTTTAAACAACAAGAACAAAAAATAACTTTTCTTTAAAAGTAAAAAATCACAACTCTAGAGGTTTTCGTCTAATTTTCACGTTTGACAGCTTATTTTGAAGAAAAATTAAAAAGAAAACGAAATGCGAACCCGTTTTTTCAAAATTAACACTTATACAAAAGTTTTTTGGGGGTTTTTGAAGAAATTAGCACTTTTTTCACATATAACCAAGTACTGACATGTACCAAAGCAAATCAGCAATGGTTCCCATAGTCCTAGGTACACCAAATTTTCTTACATTTATTTCAATATCATACGAAAAAAATTGAGGCGCTTAAAAAAATAGCTTCGACTTTTTTGGGACACCCCATTTTCCATCTCTAATTTTAATAAAACCTTGATTAATTAAGAGACTTAGTTTATTTTGAATCAATCTACATATTTTCACAACAGTTTTCCATTGCAAAATAAGTTAAAAAGTTAACAACTTTAATCAGTGCACTTAATACAAAAACTACTCTCTTGACGCTTACAAATAATTTTGAAAAACCCAAAAGGCACCATTTTACGACTGCCGTTTTAAATATATCGAATAAAGCAACATTTTCAAATTTTTTGACATAGCTTTCTGTGTGTACTAGCTTTATCAATTATTTATTAAAAGCTGAATTTATCTTTTGTTATTTATGCTACATTTTCCATATATATTATCATTATCATTATCATTATCATTATCATTATAATTTATATACATATATAAATTGCAGCGACTTGCGTTTGCATAAACTTATCGCAATTTATCGCAAACGTGCTGCCAACTAGTTGCGAAAAAGTGGGTTCATCTGAAGGTTTCGGTATACTTACATGAATTAGCAACATTTGTATCGATTGAAGGCTGAAATCGCCAAGAAACGGACATATTTGCAAAAGAAAAAAGTGTTGTTTCACCAAGACAATGCACCGTGTCACAAATCGATGAAAACGATGGCAAAATTTAATGAATTGGGCTTCGAATTGCTTACCTACCCACCGTATTCTCTAGATTTAGCCCCCAGCGACTTTTTCCTGTTTTCAGATCACAAGAGAATGCTTGCTCGTAAGAAATTCAAGTCCAATGGTGAAGTAGTCGCTGAAACTGAGGCCTATTTTGATGAAAGAGAGAAATCGTACTATAAAAGTGGTATCGAAAAGTTGGAAAATCGCTATACTCGCTATGTTGAATAATATAATCGAATTTTTTAAAAATTTTGTTTTTTTCTTACTTATCCTACGGACTTATTAAATGACCTGTTATATACTCCATGCAATTTTCTAAATCTCGGCTATCTTTCATTATGTTAAGCAGAGATATTGACTTTTGTCCACAAAACAGAACTGGCAGGCCCACTGTGCGCCGGCGTGAAATGGTCATTAACATAGACCCGAGATGGCAGATCACCACCTAAGATGTCACATAGCTTCAAGTTCGTGCTTATTTAAATCATAAATACTGCTTCATTAAATAATCACGCTATTTAAGATTGTTAAATTTTACGAGAACACTTGCTTTCGCATAAAGCAACAATACTGGAGGTCAGAGGCGTTAGTTGGAAGATTAAAAAAACTTGGAAACAGCTATGACTTTTTCATAGATGTTAGGCAAATCAGCAGAAAGTTCACTAATATATATAAAAAAATGAAATGGCCATTTTAGCCCATGAAAGGACTTTGACCGAGCTTCTTATGATCAATTGTGTCGTGAAATGTTTGAACACAAATGATCGAGAACTGGACCTACATGTTTTACGCCGACTCCGAACGGCTTATGTTCTCAAGAAGATTTTAATGGCAGTTTTTACTCTCTGAGGTTTGCCGTTGTCTGCAGAGAGGTGACGCCCGAACAGAAAAATTAATTCAATTGAAAAAACTTTCTGTGTCAGGTGGGAATTGAATTAGGGTTCTCTGGCATATGGGCCACACACACTACCCACTGCGCCACGACCGCCACAATTAATACATCAGCAGGTTTTATTTGGCGGTTTATTCGCATATTCCTGCTCCAAAATTTGATTTTTTGATGTAGAGTCAACAAGCACAATCTGCTGGTGGCAACTGTCAATATCAGCCTTGATGTCATTAATAGTTGACGACCAATCCATTTTAAAACCGCTTAGTAGCGTAGTGAAATTTTTTTTCATATCTGCAATCCCAAGTTTGAGGTCACACAGTTCCACTTGCAAAGCCTGAAAGTAAAAGTCAACAACAGTAAAACAGCATGTAAAATTAGTACAGCACACAAAACAAAGCGAGGCCAAAAAGTTAAGTGATAATTTATGAAAACTGCTTTAAAATCCAATTTAGATGATTAAATCGCCGAATATAATGTTGTTGAAGAAGGTATTTCACCGCAATTAATTTATAACAAGTTAAGTATCATAATTGAAGATAAGTTATGATCGACCACTGAAACTAATCACTACTTGAACATAGTGTCGCCAGAATTGACGGAATTACAGACTTTTTAAAGTTCCTAATCGCATACAAGCTTTTAGTTTATTTTACTCCAAATGTCGCAAACAATTATTAAGAATTCTATATAGCATTAAGTAGCATTAAGAGAAATATGTAACAATAGAGTTAGTTGATTGACAGCTCACTAAGAATAAAGACGTTTCAATTAAAACGAGCCTTCGTCTTTTTTAAAAACGCGATTTACGCGCACCTTGATTTAATTGCTAGACTCTTGAAAATCTTTTTGAGGTCTTCCACGCTTTCCACTTGTAGAGGGTACCTAAAATATATATAATATAATAAATCGGGGATAAGCCGAACCGAACCACAGTGACCTTTTCGTCCCCTATTGGACAAAGGATGCTACTGCTAGGAGCCCTCATACATGAGCATGCTCCTTATATAAGCATCCTTTGTCACCTCAAGCATATTCTTGTAGGTGTAAAGCAGCGCGTTTCAAAAAAATATAATTTTAATTTAGGACCTGCCTAAAGTTTTCGCCAGCGCTTAAAAACCCTTCACCTCAATATTATTTTTGCAGGAACGAAATTTATCAAAAATATATCAGCCGACAATAGAAGTGTTCTTCAGCTATTTTTGATGTTGATTAAGTGAAAAGGCACCTAATTGAAGCTAGAAAACTTAAAGACTTTATTTTCGCAATCCTTCTGTATTTATAGAAGGACTAGTTTATACATCCCCAAAAAGAGGCTGTAGCTTTAGTGAGGCCATGCTTTTATAGAAAGTTCGTATCGAGTTTCATTGATGTGTGACTTATTTCGAAATCTATACCGAAAATATAGAGTACTGAAAAGTACCATATCCCTCGTCCAACGCACATAAAATGTTACCAGTGGAACGGCATGTGTAAATTGAGGTTGAATACTGTATTCCGAGGCTGGGCGACCTATAATACCAAAACTGTTCGATATCGAAAATTTCAGCTGTATTTAAGGTGCCTTTTACGATCTGCACCAAACTTCACTGGAACATTCTCAAGGCTTTGGTTTAAAAATTTGCTTAGCGGTTTCGGAGTCTTGACGTGAAATACACATATACCCACATACGTATATACATTAAGTCGCCTCACGCTCCATAGAAAAAAAAGTAAAAAAGCTCCATAGAGACAGTAAAAACTGGCATGAAAAGCTTCTTGAGAACATAAGCCGTTCGGAGTCGGCATAAAACTTGTAGATCCAGTTCTCGATCATTTGTGTTCAAACATTTCACAACACGCATGCATAAGAAGCTCGGTCAAATTTTTTTCAAGGGCTGAAATGGCCATTTCGTTTTTGTTTTTTTTTTTGTTTTATTTCAAACCATTCGAGCTCACGGATGGCTATCGCTACAGTTGAAGTATTTGGGGAATCATCATAACATAAAGCATTATTTTGAGGAACGACCTTTTTTTTATGAGGAGCCTTAGTATATATACAGTGCCGGTAAAAAAAATAGCACTGGAAACAACAGTTCAGCTATTATTAAAATAAAACTTATTTGAAGCAATTTGTTTAGCCGCTACTGTAATATAATATTACACGGAGTGTTCACTCTCTGAAAGTAAGATCATTGGTATCAAAATGTTAACCGTTATTTTTATGTTAAGCAATTTTGAGAGAGGAGTACGAATTAGTACGGTAAAAATAATAGCACTGCGCTTACGTTTCTGTTGAAAAACACCATTTTGCGTTCATCTTCTCAAAAGGTAGCATCAAAGTGTTTCGGTTTGTTCTAGTTGAATTGGTTTAAATTAAAAAAATTTAAGTTTTAACTTATTTACAAAGCTATGGGTCGTGGAAAGCATTGCAGTGCCGAAAAACGCGAAATTATTCAAAGAATGATTGCAGAGGGTAAAACTTATGCAGAAGTTAGACATGGAGTTGGCTGTTCTAATAAAATGATTCGTAATGCCATAATCTATGCACCAAAAGTTGAAACTCGCGGACGAAAGCACGCTATGTCGCCGTTACTCGTCCAACGCTTAATACGGCAAAGTAAGAAGGAGCCGTTTAAACCAGCTACGGAGCTCAAAGTGGAACTAAATATTGCAGCATGTGTTGAAACTGTTCGTAGCCGTCTTAGAGATCATAATTTAAAGGCATGTAGCCCAAGAAAAGTACCTCTTTTAACTGCTAAGCATGCAACAAAGCGTTTGAACTTCGCAAAGCAACATTTGAACTGGCCAGTAGAGAGGTGGAGAAATATATTGTGGACAGACGAGAGTAAAATTGTAATTTATGGTGGCAGGGGTTCTCGTTCTTACGTTAGGAGACCTCCTAATGCAGAATACAACCCTAAATTTACTGCTAAAACAGTAAAGCATGGAGGTTCAAGCATAATGATATGGGCATGTTTTTCCTTCTATGGTGTTGGTCCCATACATTGGATTAGGACCGTCATGGACCAACACGTGTATGTTGATATATTGTATAAAGTGATGCTGCCTTATGCAGAGGAAGAAATGCCGTTATTGTGGGTCTTCCAGCAGGACAATGACCCCAAACATACCAGCAAGAAAGCTAAAAAGTGTTTTGAGGATCATTCGGTGAATGTCATGGCTTGGCCAGCGCAGTCGCCCGACCTCAATCCAATTGAGAACCTCTGGACTGATGTCAAAAAAGCAGTTTCTGTTGCAAAACCGACCAACAATCAAACCCTTTGGGCTGCAGTTCAAGACTCCTGGAACAAAATATCAACCAAGAGGTGCCAGGATTTGATCAATTCCATGACAAGACGTTGTGCAGCTGTAATTGCCAACAAAGGATATGCGACGAAATATTAATTTTGGTCATTACATTATTTTCACCATTATAACTTTAATCTTGAAAAAAGTCTTTAATTTTGTCAGTTTTTTTAGGTTTTAAATGCAAAATGAAATAATAGTGCTATTTTTTTTACCGCAAATTTTTTAAGT
This sequence comes from Coremacera marginata, assembly GCA_914767935.1. NCBI lineage: Eukaryota > Metazoa > Arthropoda > Insecta > Diptera > Sciomyzidae > Coremacera > Coremacera marginata. Next base: position 105,076,644 of record OU612047.1, read on the forward strand.
TATATTATAAAATCTGAAATATTTTCCAAAAAGAACTAATAAAATTTGTAATTCCTTTTTAACTACATTCCTGAAGTTGATTGTATTTATTGAGATCTTCACAAGTTGTTCGAAGGGATTTATTTAATTTTTACTTCATAAAAGAAATAACTTTTTGTGTTGGTGCTATTATTCTTACCGCAGCTGTACATACATTATCTACAGATAGATAGATGAGCAGAAAAAGTAGGCATGGCAACATTTATATATATATATAGTGACCGCCACTTGGTCCCATTGCACCTACATACTAAGTTTCACTATCAAAACGCGTACAGCTCAGAATTACAATGACTTCTGAAAAGTCGGCGTAGATAAAGTCCGACACGCCCATTTTTTTAAGGGTTCTAGCAGTAACCATATGAACTAATCTACCAAGTTTTAGTCTTACTGTAAAAAAAATCTGATATACATCCTTTTTATGGATTTGTGGGCGTTAAAAGTAGGCGTGGTAACATTTATATATTAAGTGACCGCCAATTTGACCCATAGCATCTACATACCAAGTTTGACTTTCAAAACGTTCACATCTCAGGAATTAAAATTATTTCTAACCGATAACCCGGCAGCTAGTGCTTACTTAGTTGTAATTTTAAATTCCAATTAACTATAGTACATTAATAAATAAGTAAATAAATAAATTAAATAACATTATTTCTGAAGAGTGGGCACAGGTAAAGCTAACATGCACATTTTTTGTAAAGCTGTCGAGAGTAAGCGCGTGAACTTAATTCCAAATTTTAGTATTTAACGATGAGAATCGTCTGATTTATAGAAGTTCTATTAATTTGTGGGTAAAAAAAGTGGCGGCTGTGGAGTGTGGGTAGAGTATGTGGCCCATACGCGAGAGAACCCTGGTTCGAATCCCACCTGACACGGAAAGTTTTTCAATTGAATTAATTTTTCTATTCGGCCGTCACCTCTCTGCAGGCAATGACAAACCTCAGAGAATAAAAACTGCCATGAAAAGCTTCTTGAAAACATAAACCGTTCGGAGTCGGCAGAAAACATGTAGGTCCAGTTCTCGATCATTTGTGTTCAAACATTCCACAACACGCACAACACAATTGATCATAAGTAGTTCGGTCAAAGTGCTTTCAAGGGCTGAAATTGGCCATTTCGTTTTGTTTTTTTTTGTGGGTGGTACAAGTGGGCGTGGAAAATTTTATATATATATAAATATTGGCTGCCACTTAGAGCACCTGCGTATCAAGTGTTACTATCAAAACGTGTACAACTCAGGAATAAGCATGATTTCGAAAAGGTGGGCGTATATATGTTATACCACGCCCATTTTTTAACAGTTGCCAACAGTCACCATATGAACTAAATTACCAAATCTTAGTCTTCTACGGCAAAAGCCGTCTGATATAAACCATTTTTACTGATTCGTGGGCGGAAAAAGTGGGCGTGCATAGTAACTGCCGCTTGGACCCATAGCACCTGCATACCAAGATTCACTATCAAAAGGTGTACAACTTAGGAATAAGCATGATTTCGATAAAGTGGGCGTAGACAAAGTGCGGCCATGTCCATTTTTTGTACATTGGCCAACAATAACCATACAAACTAAATTACCAAATCTTAGTGCCCGCTTTTATTTTTACTTTTTATAAATGATCTTCCCAGTTTGGTTAAAAATTCTAAAGCACTTTTGTTTGCAGATGATTTAAAAATTTTTTGAGCTATTTCATCTTCTAATCATAATTCTAAAAATATGACTTACCGGAGACGATTCCTCTGCTAGAAAAATTTTATAAAAAAAAAAAAAAAAAAAATGTAAAATAATATTGGGGATTGGATAATTTTTTTCAGTCATGATATCAAATTTTTATAAGAAAATGGAACAGTTGAATTTTTAAACTTCGACAATTTTAAAAGTTTTTTTTAATCTCAAAAAATTTAAAAAATTACGAAGTTAAAAACATTTTATTTTAAAATATTTCCTTTTGAATATAATTTAAATCGTTGGAATCGTTTTCGTGAAAAGACTCAAGAATTATTTTAACACAAAACGGGTTTGCTTAGAAAAAACTCCCTGGCTTTTAATTTTTTACTGGTATCTACTTATAGTTTTTTTTATCAATTGATTTTTCAAACATAATAAATTTAAAAAAATTCACTGACTTCTTTTGTTCAAAACGCTTCTGAGTAGCTTTTGTTTCATGCTCAAAACTCCCTATATAGCCAAATAGGTAAAACTAAAAGGTTATGATTGCACATTGGTTTTAGAAATTGTTGCAGGTATTGTTATAAAGTGGTATTCATTTCTAATTTGTTAATTATATGACGTGTTCATTGAATTCTGAGCTAATTTTGCAGTGTTTATAAACTAGTTAATCCAAATTATTAAACACTTGTATTGTTGTGTGAAGTGCATTTTATTTTATATATTTTAAGATTTGAAACATTTTATTTTCAGAAAAAATGTTCCTGACTACGGAGCTTCTAGAGAAAAACATGACTTGGGTTTCTTAACTTTCGACTTGGAAACAAATATCACAAATTTATTTAACTGGAACGTAAAGCAACTATTCCTTTATCTTACTGCTGAATATAAAACTGATGATAATGTTATAAACCAAGTCGTGCTGTGGGATAAAATTATCCTTCGTGGTGAGAATACCGTATTGGATTTTAAGAACATGAATACCAAGTACTATTTCTGGGATGATGGAAATGGATTAAAGTAAGTATTGCATGCACTAATATATATCTAGCTTTTTTGGAATTTCGCAACCAAAAATCGATAGTTAAATAGTTTTTATATTTTGTTATGTAAAGAACTACTATCGATTTTATTTGCAAATCATTTTCGACCTGGTTGACAGCCAGAGCCTTTCACGAACGTTCGTTCGTTTGTTTGCTGAAAAAATTAAAAATGTTTTTGTGGTTAAGAAACAAAATAATTTTTTTGTTCGTAATATTTTGCCTAATACTTTATATTTAGTTTGTTCGTAAAAAAGATATTCGTTCGTAGAAAATAGATGTTCGTTCGTACAAAATGGGCGGATTACGCCCACCTTGAATGACACGATTTTTCACCAAAAAAAGGGAGAAGGAGAGGGAAAAAAAAAAAAAACACCTAGAATAAGTAAATGCCTTGTTTGGCGAATAAATAAATAAATAAATAAATAAAATAGTTGTTCGTTTGTTTGTTCATAGAAAACAGTTATATTTATTTATTTTATTTTATTAGACATTTATTCAATGTTTATTTTTTAAAAGCTACATGAAATTTGATTTCATTTGTATTGTATTGTATTTGTGTTTTAATTATAGAGAAAGATTTAGATTACATCGGAGTGTTTGTCCGCTATCTCTTCTTCTCTTTTGAAGAGAAACAAAATAAATATTTTTCGTTCGGAGAAAATAGATGTTCGTTCGTAGAAAATAGATGTTCGTTCGTAGAAAATAGTTGTTCGTTCGTAGAAAATATAAATTAACCCCTTCATTTTGTGTCGCGAATAAGCACACCAATCAACAAGACACGAAAAAGCACTATTTTATTCCATACAAAAATCTTTTGCTTCTCGTGTCTTGCTTATCGTTGGTGTGCTTATTCGTGATACAAAATGAGGGCAATACTCTTTTGACAGCAAACAAAAATATTATTCATCTGATCGACTTCATTTAAAATGGATTTTGTTGAGCAAACGTGTCATTTTCATCTTACGAAGCAGTTTTTTTAATTTTACATCGTCTTTTATAGAAAATTTTCTCAGAAACATCGCGAACATTTTGGTCTTTTTACTCAAATCGCCGCCATTTTGCTTTTTTATAAAATTTTTTAAATTTTTTCCGTATAATGATAACTACTTATGTTTATTTTAAGAAACTTTTTTTTACAGATGATTCACACTGCTGTTTTTGTCAAATGAAAGAGGATTTAAAAAAAAAACAGCATTTTGGAATACGGCATTGTCTTCAGACATCGTTGTATAATTGAAGGGCTTATTGCAGAAACATGATAAGCCACATAATATCAAAAACTGGTATTTTGTGTTATTTCTCCTACATTGCACCACAGTAACACTTGCTGAAAAGAATTGTGCTTATTTTAAATAAATTGCGAACTTATATGTATAAGAATTTTTTTACAATTAAATATTTTATTAAATTTTCTACTCACAAACTCGATAAGCCATATACAAAAGCTACCCTCAAATAGAAAGTTGAATTTAACTGCGAGTTATATCAAAATTCAAGATTTTATTGGCTAAAGCGATGACGGTACGATAGACAAAGATTTCTTATTATTTTAACATTCAGCAATATTTATTTTAATTTTTGTGGCTTATCGTGTTTTTACGCAAATAATTTTTATTTTTGTAATGCCTTATTATGTTTTTCTATTTAGGGAAATGGTTTCGAAGCTTGTGACCATTAATAACCTATAACTACTGATGAAGTGGCTAAGAAACCAATGAGGCATATTTAATTTTTTTATTTCTGTTGATAATCGTGTTGTTTCTAAGAAAACGTGTTTTAAAATTTGTATGGCTTATCATGTTTTTACAGAAATAATTTTTACTTTTAAATTTGTAGTAGTTTATCATTGCTTTGCAGTTCAGTAGAATTCTGTGGTGGCATCTAAGATCAAAACCTTCGCTAATTATCTTAAATTAGATGATTGCTTCGATGATAACACACTTGATTAAAACATTTTAGCGTTTTGCATGAAATTTTTGCCGTTAAAGTCAATTTTTACATTCAAATTTTTGACTATGAAAGCCACATACCAACGTTAGCTTTTATATCGACACATTTATATCGCTCACATTTGGAGCGCGCTTAAGTTTTTGGAAAAAGTGAGCGCCTCAAAAAGTGAACGAAATTACCAGCCCTGGAAAACAGCAATGATAGTACATTATACGAAGGCATTACTGCAAAAAAAAAGGAAGTCAAATTAAAATTACATCGCTTTATGCATTTGAATTATAGGAAATTGGCTTAGGAGAATTCAACAATGAATTGCATAACGAAGATTCTGAAGCGCTACCAGGAACCAGTCGGGTTTTTTTTGATTCTTTATCTTATTTAAACATAGAAAAGAGGAGAAAATCGCGGAAACTTTTGAATGAGTTATAAAAATATATTGTTCCTTTTTTTAACAAAAATTTTGAATATAAATTTTATGCAAAAACATGATAAGTCACAAGTTTTTTAAAAATGATTGGTTTCCACTATCCTTTCTTCGTTAATTTTTGACCATGTTTCAGAAGGCTTCTATAACCAATAACTGCAAGTATTAAAAGTACGATTACATGAAACGTCTACTTTATTTTTTAAAAGATTCAAATACGATTATTTCCAAATTTTTATTTTGTGCCTTATGTTTCTGCAATAAGCCATTCAATTGATTAAAAAAAATTTTTCTGTATCTTAAATTTCAGTTAATGAATGCACAAAATTTTTAATAGATTGGTCCAACGATTCTTCGTAGAAGAATTAAAACAAAAACTGATGTTCTTCAAACTTTACCTTGGCTTAATGCCTTAAAACATAAGTGTCTACTAGTTAAAACTAGAAAAAAGACACAGTTTTTCGATAGTATCGTAAGAGTGGACTTACAATTTTTTTTTATAAAGGGTCCGCCATCTAACGTTTTTTTTCAACTAGTGCTTATTTCGGGAATGGTAACACTTAGCACATGTCTGATTTGACAGATAATGAGTTTTATCCTTCCGCTGAATGAATAGGGTTGTGTATACGCTTGAACAACGCTGGGAAATATTGCCTGCGATCGACTTACAGAAGATGCCGATTTTGCCAAAAAAATCATCTTTTCAGATGAAGCTCATTTTGATCTTGGCGGGTATGTAAACAAGCTAAATTGTCGCATTTGGGGCACAGAAAACCCGCACGCATACATTGAAAAGCCGATGCACCCAAAACGAGTCACTGGTTGGTGCGGATTTTGGTCCAGAAGCATAATTGGGTAATTTTTCTTCGAAAATAAGCAAGGAGTGGCCGTTACAGTCAATGGCCATCGTTATCGGGCCATGTTGAACGAATTTTTGTTCACAAAAATTGAAGAGGAGGATATTGGCAACATTTGGTTTCAACAGGACGGCGCTACGTGTCACACAGCCGAAGCTACACTCGATGTTTTGCGCCCTGTTTTTGAAGATCGCATTATCAGCCGCAGAGCTGATGTCGTTTGGCCACCTCGGAGCTGCGATTTGACACCGTTGAACTATTATTTGTGGGGTGCCCTCAAAGATAAGTGTTACGCCGACAAGCCAGAGACAATTGACGCTTTAAAGGACAATATTCGTGAAGCCATTGGTGAAATACAGCTGCACACAATCGATAATGTGCTTAAAAATTGGACCGATCGTGTAGGCTACTGCATGGCCAGCCGAGGCAGCCATTTGAATGAAATTATTTTCCATTATTAACCGGAAGGATTGTGCCTTCAAATAAAAAAAGAAATTTGAGAAAATATTCAGTAGTTTTTTTTGCATTTTAAAAAAAAAAAAAAAGTTATTTGGCGGACCCTTTATATTTGTTGATAAATTTGTTCTTTTTGTTCATTTTTATGTTGGCTAAAAAAAATGTGATTCGATGTTGTCTTCAATAAATGGAAATAAATATTTTGGAAAAATATAACATCCGTATTCATAAAAAGTTACAACCCCAAAACCCTAAAAACGTTATTCATAAACGTTCAATAACGAAAAAAACCTCTTGTAACAGCTTTACAAATGAGAGAATTTTAAAATAGGAACAAATTTTCTGTTAACCTCCTACAAAGCTATTTTAAATTTTAATGTTCTCAATTGAGTAGTAATTGGGTAGTTTTATTATTTTTTAAAATTAAATACGCTTAGAGTGAACCGACAAAATCAAATAAAACATATTTTTGTTGCTTAGTATTTAATTTATAAGGTCAGATTTCGTGCACGAAAAATTGGGTTTTTTTAATTTTTGCGGAATTTTTTTATTTGTTTTTTAATATTAAACTTTTTGTCTGTTCACTCAGAAGACAAAACTGTTCTAAAACAACCTTTTTTTTTTGTTTTTCACTCCCTGGTGAGGAAATATCAGCAAGAGACCTTTCGTTCGCGAACTCAACTTTTACACGCTATATAACCTAACTATCGATGCAAAAAAAGTAAAAAAATTATTTTGATATTTAATAAAATTAAAAAATACAGTCATTCAAAAAAGTCCGCTTTTTTACTCAAAAAATTGAAACTGGGCATTAAACAAATGCCTGCCAGTGTATCAAATTCAAAAACCTATATTTTTTTTCAATTTTAAAGCAAATGTCATTTATCAGAGTCACAAACGAAAATGACAACTGTTGCTATTTTAAAGCATCAATATTCTCACTTTAGCTATAAGACTCTTAAAACTCGTTTATGAATACAACGCTTTTAAAGAGTATTTTAACTTTAAACAGCATTTAAACTAACGAACGTTTGTTAAAATTTTAAAGCTGTAAATTTATAATTTTTCCTGCAGTAATGAAAATTATAAGTTCATTGAAAAAATAGTTTTGTTCGAACGTATATATTTTTAATGTGGAATAAATATAATAATAATAATATAATATAAAAAAATATATCGAAATTATTATGATATGGGCATTTCCATTATGTCGAACGTGAGCGTTGCACACATTTAAAATGCACAAAAAGGCAAAGTAAAACATATTTTCATTTTCTTTTTAGTTTACATTATAGCTCTAAGATAGCACTATAAATAGTGCCAATACATATTTTCATTTCCTTTTTAGCTTACATTATAGCTCTAAAATAGCACTATAAATAGTGCCAATGTACACGCGATAAAAGGAACAATTCGAACGTAACAAAAATGTAAGTAGTTTTCGTGTTTATTTATAGAAAGTCAGAATTCAGCGAAATCTGTAAAATTTTTTTAGTGAAACTAATTTTAGCATGTGGCGGCCGTGACACACTGGTTGAGGTGCGTGGCATATATGCGATAGAACCCAGGTTCAATTCCCATCTGATACAGAATGTTTTTCAATTGAATTAATTTTTCTTGTAGGCCGTCATCAAGGTTAATTTATATAAGGTTGTTCTCATTTTTGACTCTTTCTCAATTTGGCCCCTTTTTTAAAATGAGAGCAAGAGAACGTAGTCATTTGAGCAAAAAATTCACATGGTTGCTTAAATATGATAATATTTGCTACTAAATTGGATAATTAAATTTTTTTCTACTACTTTTGATACTCCAGTTTTTATAATTTTTTCTTTGTGAATTGAATGCTACTTCCCTTTCGTAAAATCTAATGTAAAATCGGTTGCTGAATTTTTTTGTTTCTCATTTCGTTGTTGGTAAAAAAAGCTTCCTCTTAATTATACATTCCCTTATATATATATATATATATATAGTCCTTTATGTATATATATAGTCCTTTTCGAACACGCAAATTATCAGGTCAAAACTAATGGAATAACTATAAATGATAGTATTATTTTTCTATTGACTAGTTAGTTTCGGCGGAATAAATTGAAGTGTATGGAAAATACCCTTTTTTCAAAAAAAAAAAAAAAAAAAAAACATTACCTAATTACGAATATTTTTGAGAAATCACAAAATTTTGGTTAGCTTGCTACAATTAATCCTTTTTGACCCTAACGTTGCCTTTAACCCTCTGCAGCTGATGTGCTCCAAATTTAACAATATAACTGACGGGAGTCTAGCAGACCTCACTTTTTAAATGATTTCCAATGATACATTTCTGACTGTAACTTTTTGACCTTATTCCATATAACAGCAAATACATTTTAGGCTAACATAAGAAAAAAATTTGAAATAAAATACATTTTTTTAAAAAGAATTTTGAATCTGGCATCGAATTTATTGTGAATATAACTTAAAACTACTTTTGTTATTCTATACTTCTATAATACTTGTCCTTTGTACTTGTGAATACTTTTCTTTATTAAATAATTTTACTTCTTTTCACTCTGTAAATTCGGTTCTTTTATTTCTTGTGCTCCGCTCAACTCTGATTTGCTACAGGTTCTGGACCCAGAATTCGCATAAAGTTAAGCACAAGAAACTAGGGAAAGTCGCGAACCGATAAATATAATTTGCAATCAATTTTTCCCACGGATTACCTAAATAATTGCAGATTAGTAAAGGCATTTTTTTTTGAGGTTACAAAATGGTATCCGCTAGCCATTCACATTCACTTTCCATTGAAAAAACTAAAAGGACGAGAGAATTATGATTCGTGGAAATTCGCAGTCAGAAATCTCTTTGAATATGAAGAACCTTGGGACTGTGTCAAAGGCAAATCGAACGATGCAAAACTGATTACGAAGGCGAAATCCAAATTAATATTATTAATAGATCCCATCAACTACGTTCATGTCCAAGACGCCACGACTGCCAAAGAAGTCTGGGACAATTTGAAGAAGGCTTTTGACGATTTAGGTTTGACGAGGAAAGTTGGGTTGTTGAAGACGTTGATCACAACCAAGTTAGACGGGCTTATGGTTAGACAGGGCTAACCATTAATGATAAATGGGTGGGTAATACAGCAAAAATTCTTTTGTGAAAAATAAAAAGCGTGTACGATGTTTTCAATGCAATCGTTTTGGGCATTTTGCCAGGGATTGTCCCAATCCAAAATCGCAGCAGCAAATGTCGAAACTAAACCAAAATGTGTTGTTTACGTCATTGGTAGTAAGCGAAGTCAACACTCAGGCGTGGTTTCTCGACTCTGGTGCGTCAGCCCATATGACATTGCGGCGAGATTGGCTCAAAAATGTTACAACACCCAGTAACTGCGAAGTTGTCATTGCAGATAAAAATCGATTAAAGGTAGAGTGCATGGGTGATGTTGAAATTAAATTGACCAATGGTGAGGCTGCTACAGTTAAAGGTGTTTTGTATGTCCCGAATCTTTGCGTTAACCTTCTCTCCGTCAGTAGACTAGCAAAAGGGGGGAACAGTGTAAAGTTTCATGGAAGTCGAGCTGAAATTTTCAATAAAGATAAACGTCCGATTATCACTGCGTTCCTTTAGTCAGATGTCTACAGGTTGGATCTGCCAACACCGATGTGCGCAAACTTCTCAGTTCGTGTCAATCAGGATATGAATTTGTGGCATCGCCGGATGGGGCATCTCAGTTTCGATCATTTGAAAAAGCTCAAGGACATGCCAAATGGCGTTGAACTTCACCGTGGTAGATAAAAACATCTCGTGTGTCGTTTGTTGTAAAGGCAAACAAGCGAGAATGCCGTTCAAGAACATTGGAACTCGTGCCACTGAGATTCTACAGATAGTCCACTCCGATGTTTGCCGGCCGATGAGTGTAAATTCAATTGGAGGCGCGCGTTATTTTTTAGTTTTGGTGGACGACTACAGTAGAAAAATTTTCTTATATCTGATGAAAGAAAAAAACCAGGTAAAAGACAAGTTTGAGGAATTCATGTGTTTGGTTGAAAACCAAACTCAAAGAAAAATAAAGACTCTGCGCACCGACAATGGCACTGAATACTGTAATGCGGCATTGCTCTCGTGTTTACGTAAGCATGGAATTCAGCACCAAACAACCGCACCGTACACACCAGAGCAGAATGGTCTTGCTGAGATAACAAACAGGACGATCGTAGAAAAGGCCCGCTGTTTGCTCTTCGATGCAAAATTAAAAACCGAGTTTTGGGGCGAAGCTGTAACGACGGCCGTGTATATAATCAACCGTTCTCCAAGAAAAGGATTGACAGACAAGACCCCTCAAGAAACATGGAGTGGGCAGAAACCAAATTTAGAATTCTTTAAAGTTTTTGGTTGCCGTGCAATGGTGCACATACCAAAACAATTAAGAAAGAATTTCGACCCGAATTCCAGAGAATGTCTGATGATGGGATATTGCGAAAACTCGAAAGCTTATCGTCTGATTGACTCCAAGACAAAGAAAGTATACGTAAGCAGGGATGTAGTTTTCTTTGAAAGCCATAGTGATAAGCCGAAAAATAAGAGTTTCAGTGCAAATGAAAATGAATATGTTTCTATATATGACGATTCAATGGGGGATGAGTTTGAAATTCTTAATGTAAGCACATTCGAATAGGAACGAACTATTGAACCACAAGAAACCGATTCTCATCATGAAGCAAGTTCCAGATCCAGCCTATCTGAATCATCTGAAGAAAACTTTTTCTCTGAAAGTGAGACACCAGTTCAGCCTGAAGAAGAAGAATATTTACCACCAGAAAGTATAGAAGTTGAAGTCTCAGAAGCACGAAGATCATTTCGCCCACCGAAGCCTACACACAGGCCTGATTTTGTGAGTATGGTAGCCAAAACTTTGGAAGTAAATGATCCAGTCACAGTAAGTGAAGCTATGGCCAGAGCGGATGCCAACTTATGGCGTGTAGCTATGAATGAAGAGCTCGAGGCTTTGAACCAAAACAAGACAACAAGGACGTTGGAGACGCTGCCATCGAACCGAAAACCAATTGACTGCAAGTGGGTATTTCGGACAAAAAGAGAAGCCACAGGTAAAATTGCGAAATACAAAATCCGTTTAGTAGTGAAAGGCTGTGCGCAAAGAAAAAGCGTAGATTATGGCGAAACATATTCGCCAGTGGTGCGCTACAGTTCCATAAGAGCACTTTTAGCTTTGGCAATTCGATTTGACATGGACATCGACCAGATGGACGCGGTGTCCGCTTTTCTCCAAGGAGAACTTAGCGAGGATATATTCATGATTCCACCCGAAGGAATGAGCGGTACTGGTGATTCAACGAAGGTTTGCAAGTTAAACAAATCGCTTTATGGTCTCAAATTGGATTCAGCATTGGCAGCTTTTGGAATGAAAAAATCTTCAGCTGATCCCTGTGTTTACTACAAATTGGAAAGTTTCCAAATGAAAGATCTGGGAGAAGCGCGCTTCATACTAGGTATGCAACTGCAGCGCGATCGAAACAACGGTACTATCTTTATTGACCAGGAGCAATACATTAAAGAGATTCTTCAGTGGTTTGGGATGATGGATTCTAATCCAGTTTCAACTCCATTTGATGTCAACCAGATTATTTCAAAAGAAATGTGTCCAAAAAATGAAGAAGAAATTGCAGAAATGAAAAATGTGCTTTATCAAGAAGCCATCGGGTGCATAATGTTCGCTGCTCAAGTTACACGTCCAGACTTATCGTTTCCCGTTAGCTGTTTGAGCCGCTATAATCAAAACCCCGGTAAGTCACATTGGAATGCCATTAAAAGAATTTTTCGTTACTTAAAGGATACCATGAATGCGAAGCTGGTGTTTACCAAAAATAGTAGCAATGATTTAGTGGGCTATTGCGATGCTGACTGGGCATCTGATACAGACGTGAGGCGATCAACGACCGGATACATATTCCAGCTACAGGGTGCTGCAATTTCCTGGAGCACCAAAAAGCAACCTACTGTTGCATTGCCGACCACAGAAGCTGAGTATATGTCATTGTCATCAGCGACTCAAGAAGCTCTGTGGTTGCAACGTTTCTTAGATGAGCTACTCGAAGATACAGCTTCAACAAAAACCTACTGCGACAACAAAGTGCATTGGACTTGGCTGTTCTCAATGCGTACAGAGCACGCACAAAACATATAGACGTGCGTCATCATTTCGTCAGGGAGCAAGTTAACGCAAATAAAATTATCCTTGAATGCATTGATACAAATAGGATGTTAACAGATGTATTAACGAAAGCAGTTAAAAAATTAAAAATTGAATTTTGTTGTAAGGGTAGGGTATGGGATTAGAAGAGAAGTCCAGGTTGCTAAGTAAGTTTTTTCATTATAATGGGGGTATTGTGAGTATAACTTAAAACTATTTTTGTTATTCTGGCAATACTGGTCCTTTGTACTTGTGAATACTTTTTTTTATTTAATAATTTTACTTTTCTTCTTTTCACTCTGTAAGTTCGGTTCTTTTATTTCTTGTGCTCCGCTCAACTCTGATTTGCTACAGAATTTTACGTTTGTACGCACGAAGTTTTGATTTTCGGTGTCTGTGAGACTACGACGTCAGCTGCAGATAATTTCCTGAATTTCCTGAATACGATAATTTCCTGAAGAAATTACGCCCGCTAAAAAATGGCAAAAAAAGCCCGAAATTTTCACTACAAAATCCGATCCGAAATTTCCGATCTTTTTTCCAATTATTTGAAAAAGAAGAAAGACCCGAACAATACGCTTGGAGTTTAGGCCCGAAAAAATTCGGGAACTTTTGCCAAATTAATTTTTTTTTTAAGTCACTTCTACCGTGCGTGGCGGATACACACATATTTTTTTTTTATTAACTGAAGCATTGTACAATAAGAACTAAGTTCTTTTACAGTACAACAAAAATAAGAAATAGGTGTAAATCAAATTATAAAAAATTATAACAACAGCAAAAAGAAATTGTAGTTACTAATCACGGCACTAAGAGAAGATATAAAAAGCTCAGAGAACCGGCTTCAGCAGAACGCTGAGTATTTATTTGCAAGACTATCTGCCGAAATTTCAAATAAATTCGGCAAACTAGAGAGCGAAGTAGCTTCGAGTCAACAGCTCTAAAATAAATTTTCGGAGTACGATAACAAATTACATTTTTTGGAAAACTAAAGTGAAGCGAAGATCTTGCGTAAAAAATCGCTGAAAACAACAATACAAGCGTCAACAACACTAGCGACAAGAACATTGAGAATAGGTCGGATGCAGTTTTATTTGGGTTAACACACTCACGTGGAGAAAATCTTAAGGCATCCTTTAATCTTATTTGCAGATTTATTGATTTTCAATCGCCCCAAATAAGAGACATTTTCCGTATTAAGCCAAATGCAAGCAACTCCACCCCTGTAGTAATAGTTAAATTCTACACACCATTCGATCGTAATCAAGTGTTTAAGGCGTTTGGCGATTTTAGAAGGCGAGCTAAAAAGGCAGTTAACCTCAGAAATGCGGGGCTTGACTCAGACAGTAACGTCTACATACACGAGAGCCTTACTGTCGAGTCCATGAAACTTTTGCAAGCAGCTATTTCTTACAAACGCAGAAACAAAATTTTTAATGCGTTTACTCTCAGGGGATGTGTTTTCATCAGATCATGCAAAGGCGGTGATGCTGTTAAAATCAGAAGCGAAGATGAGCTCAAAAATGTCTGCACCGGATTCAGTCTTAAATACTTTGCTATCTAAGGAATTTTGGCCTGATGGGATAGTAGTCCACGAGTATGTTTTTAGGGAAACTAGTAGATTACTTCCAAAAAACTAATATCTATTAATAATGATTTAAATCCTATTGTAAATAATATCGTAAATTCTAGTGTAATTAATAACCTATCTTACTCATTATATTATCAAAATGTAGGGGGGCTACGAACAAAAATGCAAGATTTGTTTATAGCTTCCCAATCTCTTCAATATGATATTTTAGTGTTTACAGAAACATGGTTAACTGAAAATCATTTAAACTCTGAACTATTTCATTGTACGGCTTACAATATTTTTCGGAAGGACAGGTGCCAGATTACCACGGGTCTGTCTCGTGGTGGTGGAGTACTAATTGCGATCCGTAATTCTTTTGCATGTTCACAAATTTTGTTACCGCATTTGAATTCAAATATAACCGGCAATTTTGATGTTGATCAATTAATCATTAAAGTAATGTTTAATAAAGACTTTGTTCTTTTTGTTTCGGTAAGCTATATTCCGCCAAGGAGTCCTCTTGACTTATACTCCATTCATATTAATAATGTCCGATTTATTCTTGATCATCTAAAACAATCAGAACATGTTGTTATAACAGGTGATTTTAATTTATGCAACATTCATTGGAGGTCAGTGTGTGATGAATTTTATTTAATGCCTTTCAATGTGCTATCTGAAACGGATGCGCTAATAATTGATTTTTTTTCTCGACATGATTTAGTTCAGATAAATAATAAATTTAATGATCTTAATCGTATCTTAGACTTAATCTATATTGATAAAGAATTTATTGTTAATCTTGAATCGCCTGTTACTGAAATTGTAAATAGTTCACAACATCACGTGCCTATAATGCTTGAATTTTATGCTTTTGTTTATCAAAAAATGTCTTCATCTGAACTTTTTTCATTTGACTATGGCCGTGCAGACTTCAGTGGTATTCAGGCTGGTATTGAATCGTATCCGTGGGTCAGTGCTTTTCTAGAGATGGAATTGGTGGAGATGTATTCATTATTTTGTGATGTCCTAAATGAATTAGTTAATAGTTTTGTTCCTAAAAAACGCTCTCATATCTCTAATAACCCCGTCTGGTTTAATAAAAGGCTTTGTAACCTAAAGAATAGAATGAATAAAGCTTACAAACGATTCAGATGTGCAAGAGATAGTCAGCTTCTTAAGTCACTTTATTTAGACAGTCAACGTGAGTTTAATATCTTAAACAAATTTCTTTTTAAATCTCATATTATATATATAGAGGATAAACTTAAAGTGAATAGTAAATTCTTTTGGTCCTATATAAACATGAAAAGAAAATCAAGTGGGATTCCTAACTCTATGTTTTATTTGGACTCTTGTTCTGAAGATGCGCGAACCATATGTAACTTTTTTGCAAATTACTTCAAATCTGTATACTCTACAGGACAATCTACATATACTCATAATTCAGACGCTTGTAATTTTATAAATTTAGGTAACCTTTCTTTAGAAGCTCAAGATGTTGAAGTTGCTCTTCAGAACCTTAAACCATCTTCAATGGTGGGTCCGGATGGCATCTGTACAAGTTTGTTAAAAAATTGTGTTACTTCGATTTGCCGTCCATTGAATATTATATTTAATAAATCCTTATCTACTGGCATCTTCCTGGATGAATGGAAAGTTTCCTTTATTGTTCCGATCCATAAATCGGGTCCGAAGCAAAATGTCTGTAATTATAGGCCAATTAGCAAAATCTTATGCGTTCCTAAAATCTTCGAAAAAATTGTCTATGATAAATTATCTTTTCTTGTAAAAAATGTAATCTCAATTAATCAACATGGATTTATATCAGGTAGATCAACAGCAACGAATTTATCCATTTTTTGTTCTCATATTGTTGCTAATTTCTCTAAGGGGTTTCAAACAGATGTTATCTTTACAGACTTTGCGAAAGCGTTTGATAAAGTTAACCATGAGACTTTACTCGTCAAGCTTTCTGCACTTGGCTTTCACTCTAATCTCCTTGCTTGGATTAGATCTTATCTCATTAACCGCTTTCAACAGGTTAAAATCAATAATTGCCATTCCCTACCCATTCCAGTTACATCAGGGGTACCTCAAGGCAGCCATCTTGGCCCTCTACTTTTCCTTCTTTTTATTAATGACCTTCCACAGGTCATTAAATATTCGAGGTGTCTCCTTTTTGCTGATGACCTTAAATTATTTCGGTCGATTGAGAATGTAAATGATTTCAATCTTCTTCAACTAGATCTCAACTCAATTGCAAATTGGTGTTCTCTTAATGATCTTCCCTTGAATATTTCTAAATGCCAGTGCCTCACATTTTCTAGGATCTCATCACCGAGCTTCTGTAGCTATTTTATTAATTCAATTTGTTTAGAAAGAGTATCTAGTAAAAAGGATTTGGGAGTTCTTCTTGATCACAAACTCAATTTTAAACTTCACATCGAACTAATAATTGCTAAAGCTAATTCAATGTTAGGATTTCTAAAACGAAACTCGACCGATTTCACAGATCCATATACTCTCAAAACACTTTACTCCGCTTTAGTTAGACCGCATTTGGAATATTGCTCTGTGATCTGGAACCCGTCTTACCTATTACACTCAAATAGATTGGAATATATCCAACGTAAATTTACTAGATACATGTGGTATAAACTAAATTGGACTCTACCTGCTGTACCTCATTACGCTACTCGTTGTGCGCTTGTAAGTCTTACTTCCATATCTATTCGTCGTAAGATCTTTTCAATCATGTTTATATGGGACCTTATTCATCATCATATCCAATGCTCTGAACTTCTTACTATGCTGGATTTTTATACTCCATTGCGATCTCTTCGTAGCCAATTCCATTTCCGTGAGCTCCTCCATAGATCAAACTACTCTCAAAATATGCCTATTGCACGCTGTATACATGAAGCTAATGAGATTTTATCTGTCTCGGATTTCTTTAATAATGTTTCCAGAAAGACTTTCAAAGATCTTCTTTTATTAAGCATCATGGCACGTGATTCTTGACCTCTTCTTCAATCTCTTTAATAATAATAGCTATAATTTGTACCTTATTTATATTAATGGATAATTAGTTTTGTATTTACTATTATTTTAATATTGTGATATTTAAAGGTATATAAGTATAAGTAGTCTATAAGAGTTATCCTCTGTTTGATGAAATATAGAAATAAAGAAATAAAAATTAAAAATTGAATTTTGTTGTAAGGGTAGGGTATGGGATTAGAAGAGAAGTCCAGGTTGCTAAGTAAGTTTTTTCATTATAATGGGGGTATTGTGAGTATAACTTAAAACTATTTTTGTTATTCTGGCAATACTGGTCCTTTGTACTTGTGAATACTTTTTTTTATTTAATAATTTTACTTTTCTTCTTTTCACTCTGTAAGTTCGGTTCTTTTATTTCTTGTGCTCCGCTCAACTCTGATTTGCTACAGAATTTTACGTTTGTACGCACGAAGTTTTGATTTTCGGTGTCTGTGAGACTACGACGTCAGCTGCAGATAATTTCCTGAATTTCCTGAATACGATAATTTCCTGAAGAAATTACGCCCGCTAAAAAATGGCAAAAAAGCCCGAAATTTTCACTACAAAATCCGATCCGAAATTTCCGATCTTTTTTCCAATTATTTGAAAAAGAAGAAAGACCCGAACAATACGCTTGGAGTTTAGGCCCGAAAAAATTCGGGAACTTTTGCCAAATTAATTTTTTTTTTAAGTCACTTCTACCGTGCGTGGCGGATACACACATATTTTTTTTTTATTAACTGAAGCATTGTACAATAAGAACTAAGTTCTTTTACAGTACAACAAAAATAAGAAATAGGTGTAAATCAAATTATAAAAAATTATAACAACAGCAAAAAGAAATTGTAGTTACTAATCACGGCACTAAGAGAAGATATAAAAAGCTCAGAGAACCGGCTTCAGCAGAACGCTGAGTATTTATTTGCAAGACTATCTGCCGAAATTTCAAATAAATTCGGCAAACTAGAGAGCGAAGTAGCTTCGAGTCAACAGCTCTAAAATAAATTTTCGGAGTACGATAACAAATTACATTTTTTGGAAAACTAAAGTGAAGCGAAGATCTTGCGTAAAAAATCGCTGAAAACAACAATACAAGCGTCAACAACACTAGCGACAAGAACATTGAGAATAGGTCGGATGCAGTTTTATTTGGGTTAACACACTCACGTGGAGAAAATCTTAAAGCATCCTTTAATCTTATTTGCAGATTTATTGATTTTCAATCGCCCCAAATAAGAGACATTTTCCGTATTAAGCCAAATGCAAGCAACTCCACCCCTGTAGTAATAGTTAAATTCTACACACCATTCGATCGTAATCAAGTGTTTAAGGCGTTTGGCGATTTTAGAAGGCGAGCTAAAAAGGCAGTTAACCTCAGAAATGCGGGGCTTGACTCAGACAGTAACGTCTACATACACGAGAGCCTTACTGTCGAGTCCATGAAACTTTTGCAAGCAGCTATTTCTTACAAACGCAGAAACAAAATTTTTAATGCGTTTACTCTCAGGGGATGTGTTTTCATCAGATCATGCAAAGGCGGTGATGCTGTTAAAATCAGAAGCGAAGATGAGCTCAAAAATGTCTGCACTGCTGATACTGGTGCTTGTGCTGATTAGGTGCTTTGATGTATTATGCTTTTTATCTTAATATCTTATATCTCTAGCCTTCATATATACATTTTTTATTTATTTATTTATTTAATTTAATTTCATCTAACAGAGATCAACTCTTACAGACTACTTGAAAATATAAAACAAACCATAAATTACTTAAAATTACAATTATTCGCATCTTACAAATAAATAAAGTTAAAATTAGTTACAAAATTTATATAATACAAAGTGAATTATAAAAGTGTAAAGAATTTATGAGGAGTTCAAAGCATTGTCGGCCAAAAGGTGCATAAATAGACGATTTTTGAGTTGCCTTCTTGAGCAACAATCAAATAAATCAATGTAAGCAAGTACTGAATTAGTCTCCCTAGTACATCGAGCCAAGGGCATATTAGAAGCATAAACTCATCTATAGAGGTATTCGCTAAAGTGAAATCGGCTACGGAGATGTCTTGAAGGAGCGTGGAAATTCAATAGAGATAAAAGCTCGTCACATTGAATATTAGGATGTATTAGGTCCCAGATGAACAAGATTGAAGAAACTTTGCGCCTTGTTTCAAGCGAAGAAATATTGATTAGCGCGCACCGAGTACTATAAGAAGGAACGGCGGGTAAATGCCAATTAAGCTTGTATACCACAAACCTAGTAAACCGCTTTTTAAACTATTTCTATGCGATTAGAGTGAACTTGACAAAGTGGATTCCAAATAGTGGAACAGTATTCCAAATGAGGTCTAACTAACGCTGAAAATAGAGTTAATAAAGTATAGGGGTCCGTAAAGTCTTTAGAGTTCCTTTTAAGGAAACCCGACATCGAATTAGCCTTGTTAATTATAAAATCAATATGGTCCTTGAAATTTAGACGCATATCCAACAAAACTCCCTAAGTCTTTCTTAACAACAACCCTATTGAAACTTGTTGAGTTGGCAGAGTAATCCCAAAGGATCGGAGAAGAAGCTCTACAGAAAGTAAAACATTGGCACTTGGAAATGTTCAGAGGTAGCTTATTGATCTCACACCAAGACATTACGGAGTCAATATTTTTTTGAATTAACAAAAAATCATTAAAAGTTGAAATCACTCGAAAAATTTTTAAATCATCTGCAAACAAAAGTGCTTTAGAATTTTTAACCAAACTAGGAAGATCATTTATAAAAAGTAAAAATAAAAGCGGGCCCAAATGACTACCTTGAGGGACTCCTGAAGTTTCAGAGATTGGATCCGAGAGGCGATCGCATATTATTATTTTTTGACGACGATTAAAAAGATAGGATTTAATCCAATAAAGAAAGCTTGAGTGAAAACCCAAAGAAGATAGTTTGAGAAGTAAAATATTATGATCCACCTTGTCAAAGGCTTTAGCAAAGTCAGTGAAGATGACATCCATTTGAAGACCCTTGATAAAATTTTTTAAGATATAATTACAAAAGATAGTGAGGTTAGTTACCGTCGATCTACCCGTGATAAAGCCATGATGATGCGAAGAAATAATGTTTTTTAGAAGAAAGATAAGCTTCTTGTAAACAATCAGTTCAAAAACTTTAGGAATACAAAGAAGTTTGCAAATTGGCCTGTAATTACAGATATCATGTTTTGGACCGGATTTATAAATTGGAACAATTAGCGAGACTTTCCAAGCCTCCAAGAAGTTGCTAGTTGTTAGGGATTTATTAAAACTCAAAGACAAATGAACTGCCACTGATTCAGCACAATTTTTTAGAAAAAATGGTGCGATGCCATCAAGACCCTCTTTAGTATTCGATTTAAGAGTCTTTAAGGCAGATTCAACTTCGGATGGATCAATACTAAGTAAACCAATATCTAAAACAGAATTTTGATGAACCGTAAAGTTGGAAGGAGAAACCACTGAAGAAGGTGAATAAACAGATTTAAAATAGTCTGCAAAACAGTTAGAAATTGTATTTAAATCCTCCGAATTCTTTTTCTTGTAAGACATGGAATTGGGGAGGCCATTTGTATTTCTCTTGCTGTTTATAAAAGTCCAAAAGTGCCTGCTATTCTGCTTTAATTTATCTTCAACTGATGAAATATATGAGTTATATAGGAATTTATTAAGAACATCATACTCTTTTTGACAGGATAAATAAGCTAATTTAAGCATCTGGTTATCACGGTTTTCTCTGAACCGCTTATAGCATTTGTTTTTTTTTATTTTCAGAATTTGAGAGTCTTTTATTAGACCAAATTGGATTTTTGACTTGAGAGGTTTGTCTTTTGGGGACCCAGCGAAGCGAACAACCATTAATGACCGAAAGAAAATAGTCTTACATATTAGCAAGATCCTTTTCTAAAAATTGGTCAGACCAAGAGACTGAATTCAGAGCTCTATTTAATTCGCCAAAATTGGCCTTTTGACAATCATTAAAGAAAGAGACACTAGACGTTAGTACTTGGTAATTATAAATCGGAAATTCTAAACCTAATGGCACGTGATGCTGAGAGCTGTTACCAATTAAGGGGGATGGAGAATCAAGAATAACAATGGATTCCTTGTCCACAAAGATTAAATCTAAAATACGATTGAGATCATTAAAGATATTATTAATTTGCACCAAATCAAACTGTGCCAAAAATCAATTACCAGCGCTTCAGTTTCAGTATCCACGTTGAAAGGCATAAGATAAAACTCGTCACAAACGAACGAAAAACGAAATGGCCATTTCAGCCCTTGAAAGGATTTTGACCGAGCTTCTTATGATCAATTGTGTTGCGTGTGATGTGAAATGTTTGCACACAAATGATCGAGAACTGGACCTACATGTTTTACGCCGACTCCGAACGGCTTATGTTCTCAAGAAGCTTTTCATGGCAGTTTTTACTCTCTGAGGTTTGCCATTGTCTGCAGAGAGGTGACGGCCGAACAGAAAAATTAATTCAATTGAAAAAAACTTTCTGTGTCGGATGGAGAATTCGAACCTGGGTTCTCTGGCGTAAGAGTCACACACACTACCCACTACGCCACGGCCGCCACTCGTCACAAACAGGTTTCCAAATAAGTGTACTTAAGTTTTTAACTTAACCATCACTAGCAATAATAAAGTGCTGTACTTGGGTTGCTTTCTCTAAAAGAAAACGACAGTTTTCCATGTGAATATTATAAAGATGAATAGAACTGGCAGGAGGAATGTAACTCACAATAATAAAAAGTTCAAAGTTAAAACTAAAATTAACTTTAACCATGACTTGATCAACATCAATACCGTTGAAAACATTCGATTCAAGATGTCGAAGAGTCAATTGACAACTCGAGAAAGAATTTCATATTGCAATTAAAACTCCACCGCCTCTTGCTAGGCCAGTAGTAATAGGACAACGATCCTTACGGTAAGCACTGAAAGAAGCACTGCCAATTATTTCTGATGTAAAATGTTTATAAGTAAGCCAAGTCTCAGTAATAGTAATAATATCGTAATTACAGGAATTTAAGGCTAAAAATAAATCAGGTTATTTAGATCTTAACCCACTGACATTATGATAATATAAGGAACAATTATTAATATTAGCAGAATAAGTACTGGAAGTAATATTTTTTAAAAGTTTTTTGAATTATTAAGTTGCACCGCTGAGTTACCACTATTGCGTGGGAGAAATTCATGTACAACAATTCCATCTGGCCAAAATTTATTTGTTACGAGCTGATCAAAAACAGAAGCAGGAACACAGATTTTGAACGAAGCAATGTCTCTTGGAACGGAATAACGAATTTTATAGCAACTGCAGCTGTGGGTGATAACTGCAACCTTTTATAAATATACGCGATAATTGCAACGGCTTCAGTATTTTGCGCCAATCTGGACAAAAAAATCTGCTTGCGACTTACTTTTTTAACAACAACTAACTCACAAGGTTCAGCCCGATCAATTGACACAATTCCATTTACATCTCCAGTTTCAATTCCAGTATGAGTTTGTACGGTGATATCAGGTGTCTGAGAGTTGTTTTGCATAACAATATTATAAGATGCCACAATTTCCAAAGCAGGCGTCTGAAAGTTGTTGGGCATATCCATATTATGCGATGCACCAGGATCCGAAGTAGGATTTGATGAAGGATTAAGGTCGTACTCCTTATTGTGATCTTCGTTTTCCACTACCACAGATACATTTGAGGAGGCCGATAATGGAGTATCCGTTATTGGTATAGGTACATCCAGACCCAACACCTGAGCATGTGGATCTATGGTTAAGTCCTAATACATGCTATACTATGCTCTTTTTTATCTTTTATTTTACCTTATTCTTATTTTTCCCCTGAATGCTTTAAGTGCTTTTTGTGTTTACTTTTGTTTTTATGTCAAGTGTTAACAGTTCTTATGGTATAACTGGCGAAATGCATAAAACGTTGATTAACATTTTTTGCAATCAGCGCTCAGGTCTGAGAATTGTACACTTTATTTATTTATTTATTTATTTATTTATTTATTTATTTATTTTTTTATTTATTTATTTATTTATTTATTTATTTATTGGCCAAACAAGGCAATTTAGTTATTCTAACTCAATTTAAATTTATTTTTTTATTTTATTTCTTCTCCCCTTTCCTTGTTTTGGTGTTCGAAAATGTACGAATTGAAGTGGGCGTTATCCGCCCACCTAAATGACATGATTTCACGAACACGTCAAAAAGGAGGGGCAGAAAGAAAATTAAAAATAAGAGTAAAAGGTACTTACATACTAGAAAGAGGAGAAGAAAAGAGAGAAGATAAAAGGCTGGGTTAACTAGGAAGAGAGAGAGACTTGGATAGTACTTATTTCCAACAAATTTAGAAAGGGCATGCTTAAATGTGGTGTACATACGGGTAACTATATACAGGTAATTTAACTTAAGCCTGAGTTAATTTTGGTTAACGAGGAACTTAGACAGGGTTTGATTGAAAGAGAATTTGGGCGTGGAAGGTGAGAAGTATACGGAAACGTTATTGAATTCTCTACAGCATCGACTGATGGGTTCATTGTTTGTTCATGTAGTTTGGTGCTGATATTCAGTTAACAGCCGAGTATAGCGTGGTGCTATGTTTTTATTTTTAATAATATTGCGTGTATTTTATTTTTCTTGAGAACTATTTTATTTTATTTTTAACTTCTATTTTTCAAGTAACAAATTTTCACAATTATAATTTTTGATTAATAAAAATTGACATGAACAAAAAAAACAGAATATAATTATTTTTAAAGTGTTTTTGTTGTGTGACTTGTGTATGTGTGTTATGTATGTGGTATGCAGACACCACATTATTCCCCCCCCCCCATAGATTTTTGTTGTGTTTGCCAATAAGTTGAAGTGAACTTTTTTTTTTAGGATTGTGTGTGGAAGAGAGTGTCTGTGAAGTTTCTGAATTTAAGTATGCTGGTTTAAGTCTGTCTATGTTAATTGTTATAGTGTTGTTTTCTTTTAAAATTGTGAAGTATTTTGGTGTTTTGTCTACCACTTCGAAAGGGCCATCGTACGGATTTTGGAGCGCGTGTCTGATGGAATCATTACGAATAAATACGAATTTACAACTCTTCAACGCCTGAGGTATGTACTGTTGATCTGCTATTATATAAAACTTGCTATCTGACTGAGTGTTTTTAACCTTTTCTTTAAGAGCTGACAAAATTTCTGCTGAGCTGCCTGTGGGATTGCTCTGTACCACTAGCTGCCGCGGCAGTCTCAGACTCTGTCCAAAAAACATTTCGGCAGGAGATGCTTTGATATCTTCCTTAACCGTTGATCTTAGACCCAACAGAACTAGGGGAATTTCTGAATACCAGTTCTTCTGGTTGTTGCTTGTCATAAGCGATGCTTTTAATTGCCTGTGGAAGCGTTCTAGAATTCCATTGGCCTGCGGATGGTATGGAGATGTCATAATATGATGGCTACCTATGTTTTTAATAAACTGTTTAAACGTGTTGGAGGAAAATTGAGGTCCGCGATCTGAAGTAATTTCGCGCGGAACACCGAAACGTGAAATGAATTCTCTGTTGAAAGCCTCTATAATTGTGGCAGTCTCTATGTCTTTTAGTGGGTAAACCTCAGGCCAACTTGTGTTTCTATCGATGGCGGTTAATAGGTATCTGTAACCGTTTGATATGGGTAGTGGACCAACTAAATCGATGTGTAGATGTTCAAAACGACCATGTGGAATGTGTATTTTCTGAGGTTGTGTTTTGGTGTGTCGTTGTACTTTCGCTCTCTGACAGTTCATGCATTCTTGCGACCATTTATTAATGTGTGAGTTCATACTGGGCCAGAAGTAACGTTGTGTGATGAGACGTCTGGAAGCCCTTGCTCCTGGATGTGATATGTTGTGTAGTTGTTCAAATATATTTTTTCGTAAAGTATGTGGAATGTATGGTCGTGTATTGCCTGTGGAATGTTCGCACCAGATATTAATGTTTAAAAATGGAATGTCAATGAGTTTAAATTTGTATATTTTATTGTCAGTGATATTCTTTAACTCTGTATCATTTTGTTGTTCTTTGTGTAGTTGTTTCAGGTCGATATCGGGTGTTTTTAATTCTTTGATTTCGCATCTCGATAGTGCATCGGCTACTATGTTGTCTGCACCTTTGACGTGTATTATCGTGTTGGTAAATTGTGCAATGCATTCAAGGTGTCGTGTTTGTCTAGGGCTGCGTTCTGTTTTTGAGTGGAGGGGAGTCGTTAATGGTTTGTGATTCGTGTAAACTGTGAATGTATTGCCTTCTAAATGATGTCTGAAATGCTTGATTGCTAAATAGATGGCTAGTAATTCGCGGTCGAATGTACTGTATTTTGTTTCTGTTTGTGTTAGTTTCTTAGAAAAAAATGCTAATGGTTGAAGTATTCCATTGTGTTCTTGTTGTAAGACTCCGCCAACTGCGGAGTTAGATGCATCTACAGCATCTGATAATTTTGCTTTACTATTAATGTGATTAATTAGTGTTTGCTTAGCAAAACTATCTTTTATTGTTGCAAATGAATGTAATGTTGTGTCTGTCCATTGTAAGTGTTTATTTTTAGTTTTTGATGCGCTTGTCACCATGTCATAAATGGGACCTAACATGTGTGCGAGTTTGGGAATGCACCGGTGGTAATAATTTGTCATACCTATGCATTTTTGTATCTGTTTAACTGTTACTGGTTGTGGGTAGTCTTGTATACACCGTGTTCGTTCTTCGGATGGTCGGATACCATGTTTAGAGATGTTGTAACTGAGGAAATCTATGTTGTCTACTCCAAATATGCATTTATTTGGCTTGATATTTAAACCGTATTTGTCCAGTCGTTGGAAAATTTGTTTTAAGTGTTCAAAATGTTGTTCTTCTGTGTTACTGGCCACAAGAATGTCGTCTAAATAAACGAAAATGAAGTCTAGTCCGTGTAGTACTTCATGTATAAACCTTTGGAATGTTTGCGCTGAGTTTCTCAAACCGAAAGGCTTTCGGAGAAACTCAAACATTCCAAAAGGTGTAGTGATTGCTGTTTTGTGTATATCTTCAGGGGCCATGGGTATTTGGTGATAGGCCCTAACTAAATCGCGTTTTGAGTAGATATGTGTATTGTGTAAGTTATTAAGTTATTCGAAAAATCGTGTATATGTGGCAACGGGTACCGGTCTGGTACTGTTATTGTGTTTAGTCTTCTGTAGTCTCCGCATGGTCTCCATTCGTTAGGTTCGCGTTTAGGTACTAGGTGAAGTGGAGAAGATGTTTTTGAATTTGACGGTCTACAAATGCCAGATTTAACTAAAAAGTCGAATTCATGTTTAGCTATCTTCGTTTTCGGCAAGTCTAGACGTCGCGGTTTCGTAATTGGTAACTGTCCTTCGGTGACTATGTGATGTACTGTTTGGTGTTTGACAGGTGCAGTGTAATTGGGTTCTGTTAGTAGTGATGGAATTTTTTTTAGTAATTCTGTGTATTTGTTGTCGCCTGAAAATAATTTTGTTAATGTGGTTTCAGTAAATGCTGAGATAGTGTTGACTGATAAGTTTGTTAATTTGGTCAATGAGTCGTTTACGTTTTAGATCTATTAGTAGTCCGTATTTTGTTAAAAAGTCTGCTCCTAAAATTGGTCTGGAAATGTCTGCAATGATGAAGGTAAAGGGTAATTCACGTCGTAATTTTAAGTCTAGTGTAAGTAGTTTTTTTCCGAAAGTCGAAATAGAAGTGCCGTTGGCCGCTGTTAACGTGAGATCTGATTTTTGTTTTGAAATTTGGAATTTGGAGAAAGGAAGTACTGATACTTCTGCTCCGCTGTCCACTAGAAAGTTCAATTTATTTGTCGGGTCGTAAATAAATAGACGACGTGTCAGTGTGATGGGTCCTTTGTCAGTCGTCGCTACAATGGAGTTATTTAGTTTTTTGTGTTGTATTGTGTTGAATTGTGTTGTGTTGTTGTTTTGAGCATATGCACACGGTTGTTCACATCTACGTGCATCTCTACCGAACTTGTAGTGGTATCGGCATAGCCAGTTGGGTCCACGTGTACGTGATGTCTGTCTTGAGCTTGACTTATGTCTCGCTGGTGACCTGGGTCGGAAATTATGTTGTGATTTGAGTGCTTCAACTTCTATCGACAACTTATTAAAGGCATTTAATATGTTCGTGGTAGATACTACTAGATTTTGTACCATCCCTGTAGGAAAATCAACTAATTTAAAAGTAGTTGATAAAGTAATTTTTTGTCAACCACAACTAGTTGAAATTCTGACTTTTTTCCATTGAACGAACTAACTTATTTTGTATGGTGATGTCCGCTAAATAAGTCAATTGACTGTCGTCTGCATATATTTTCAACTACTTGTTAAATTAGTTACATTTAAACTATTTTTTTAATTGCTTTAAAATAACCAATTGAAAACTATTACTGATGGCCAAAAGTTAATAATATTTGATGAAATAACATGGTTAAATATATATAAGCTTGTAATCTAATAAAAATTTTCAATTAAAACATGCCAACATCAGATTAGTTGCCGCCTTAATATAATTCAAAGTAGTTTATCAATCACTGGTTTCTTAGTAGTATTTCAATTACTTCATATATTGAAGTGGATGCCGCCTTAATATAATTCAAAGTAGTTCATATACTGGTTTATTTTAAACTAGTTTTTTAATTAGTTGTTTTTAAAAACAAGTTAGTTTGTTCCTATAGGGATATTTGCTAGTTCGTTAGTATTGGAATTTTGATTTGTGTGCAAAACTGAAACTTCGTTTTCACTTATGACTTCCCATAGCTTGTCAGTCATTTTCAGAAGCTCCTCTAGCTCTGTATGGCCTGACCCGGTTAAAGCTATGTTGAGCGCTTTTGGAAGTTTCCTGAGCCATAGTTTTTGAAGGAAGTCCGGTTCTACCGCGGAACACGCTAGTAGTAACAGTGACCTATAATACTGGGAAGGTTTCCTAACTTCCATTTCCGTATCAGTAAGTCTTTTGTCAATTCGTTTGCTTTCACTGAGAGAGTAGCGTTCAATTAGAATCTTCTTCAAGTTCTCATATTGATTGCTTGAAGAAGGTTTCTGTATAAAATCTAATACAGTTATGATTACTTCTTGCGGAAGAGCTGTAATCAGGTATTCATATTAAGTCTTATCCGTCGTAATGGATTTGGACTGAAATTGAATTTCGGTGTGTATAAACCACGCTTCTGGACAATTAGTCCAAAACTGGGGTAGTTTTACCGATGTCGCGTGGATTTCCGTACGTTCGGACCTTTCGAATTGGTTGACTAGATCGAACTCTAAATCTATTAATGTTGGTCCATCTCCGTGTTGAGACGGTTGAGGTGAGAGTGAGAGGGGGTGAGTGGGGTGAATGTCTAATGCTCATTTTTAAAAATTTTGTAAATTAAATGTGTTCCTATTTGTTTCCCTATTTGTTTCCTATCTGTTATCTTGGGTGCAGTGGAGTGCCTACGGTGTGAAACAATTGGTTTCTTACGTCCCAATTGTTTAACAACGTTTAAGAAGCTACCTCGTGATTAGCGAAGTACTTAATATAATATAAAATTTTATTTTTTTATTATTATATTTACTGTTGTTTGCTGTTACTGCGGTTGTTTGGGTGGGTCATCGCTGTAGTTGCGCAGGTTGTTGGTGTTGTTGTCGCTGCTGCTAATTTTGTTGTTGATATTTGTAGCCCTCCCTGAGACGTAGCACTTGATGAGCTTTTTGATCGCGTTTAGCTTCAATGTCTTCTACCAAAAAAAATGATTTTCTTCATCGATGCTGCCAGCGCTAGCAGGATGCTGATCAAATATCTTCAATTGATTTAATGTTAGTTTCGGCGATGAATGTGTGTTGTAGTCACTTGAATTTGGCGTGTTCAATAGAAACTCATTCCGCAACTTAAACTCTTGCAGATCAAACTTTTGATGATCTAGTTTTTCATTTATGTAATTGATGTGAATGGGTGAGGTTTGCAGGTTCAAATGAGAAAGCCTGTATTCATCTTCACGTGGTGTATAGTAAATGGAAGCCTTGCTTGTTGAATTGTTAGCCAAAAGTTTTGACTTCAACCTTTGAATGTTTACGTCTTTAGGATTGACCTGATCACTCATATGCGTTTTAAAATAACAGTCAATATCTTTGGCAATATCTTCTTCACAGTGTCTTCTGCAGTTTTTCGAAATAAAAAAAAAATTGGCAAATTTTCCAACACTTTATTGAGAGTTTGCTGCTCCTGGCAGGATCGCCAATATAGCGTGGTGCTATGCTTTTATTTTTAATAATATTGCGTGTATTTTATTTTTCTTGAGAACAATTTTATTTTATTTTTAACTTCTATTTTTCAAGTAACAAATTTTCACAATTATAATTTTTGATTAATAAAAATTGACATGAACAAAAAAAACAGAATATAATTATTTTTAAAGTGTTTTTGTTGTGTGACTTGTGTATGTGTGTTTTATGTATGTGGTAAGCAGACACCACACGAGTATGTCTAGTACGTCTTATTGGATCATTGAGGCATATCATACTAGAAAAATATTCTCTGTCAAGCCAATAATGATCTTCTTTATGATAATGGCATCACATTTAAAGGGCTGACTCTGTATTCATATGAAAGAAGGCTATTATAATCACGGGGGTTGTACATGTCTCTCAGTGTGTATAGTAAGAATTGCTTTTGAATAGACTCGATTCTTTCGCTATGGGAATCGAAAGACGGACTCCAAATTATGCAGTCATATTCAAGTATTGGCCGCACTAACGCACAGTATATTTATTTATTTATTTATTTATTTATTTATTTATTTATTTATTTATTTATTTATTTATTTATTTATTTATTTATTTATTTATTTATTTATTTATTTATTTATTTATTTATTAAAAAAAGTATTTATTGTACAATTGAGGCTTAAAATCTCTTATAGTACATCAACAGGTTAAGTGATGTTGAATGGCATTATTTATGTTAACTTAGAATTAATTAATTTTATAACATATATTTAAAATTATTTAAAACTAAAATTATAAAGTTTCTAGGGCAAAAGTAGATATTTAGATAAGAAAAATAATAATATATAAAAAAAAATAGAAATAATAAAAGATAGACAAACAGAAATTTGTAAAAAATGAATTATATAAACATTTGAATACAAGTATCAATTAGACTGATTAGTGAAATTTGTTACTGCCATTTTAAAGCATTTTAAATTACGCTCGGTTTTTATATATCTAGGTAAGACATTCCATAAATTCACAACACTAACAAAAAACATTCTTGAGGTTATCACAGATTTGAATTCAGGGACAATTAAGTTAAGAGTGCGTCTAGATGTTGCAAAAATCAGGTTTCTATACAAATATTCAGGACAACGAGTATTAATTAATTTATGTAAGAAAACAAGGTTGCGTGTATTAAAATATTTTGTTATATCACAGTTAAGTATTTTAAGTGCGAGCTCGGAAATATGATCATATTTCGTTTTCTCAAATACATATCTTGCTGCATTATTTATAGCTAACTGCAGCTTCCTTTTGGAGGCAGCATCGAAATTTGCATACACTAACTCGCCATATGCCATATGTGGAATAACTAAAGTACGCACAAGCTTTAATCTAGTTTCTGGTGGAATACAATCCGTCGTATGCCATAGTTTCCTAAGCACAGAATACATTTTGCCTATGGTGAAATTAACGTGATCTACGCAGTTTAAATTACAATTTATTTTAAAACCAAGACTTTTTACTACCTTAACATATTGCACATCTACCCCTGCCATTGTCAGAGGTGGAAGGTGGAAGATTTAGACAATCATACCTAACGCGCGAGATAGCAAGAGCCTGAGTTTTTGACGCATTTAGACTTAAGAGATTTTGAGATGCCCACAAAAATATCGATTCTAAATCTTCGTTAATTCGACATATAAGATCTTCGGATAGTCCAATCGGCCTAGAGAGATAAATTTGTGCATCATCCGCATAAAGATGAATTGAAGTATTATGGCAGCAGGAGACAATGTCATTTATAAACATACTAAAAAGGATAGGGCCCAAAATTGAGCCTTGAGGCACGCCCGAAAACGTATTTTTTAGTTCAGAAGAGACGGATTTGCTTATAACGCGCTGCAACCGATGATTCAGATATGTTTTCATAAGTTTTGACGCACAAGTTCCGAATCCATAATAGCTTTCCAGTTTTGACAGAATTTTATGATTAACCGTGTCAAAGGCTTTTGAAAAATCAAGTAACGTTAAAGAAGTGAGCTCATTGTTGTCATACGCAGGTCGAATATCTTCCATTACTTTTAAAATTGCAGTGGAGCAACTATGACTGAATCCTGATTGATTCTCACTAAGCAGCTTCTTAAAATTTAAATGCTCAACGATCTGGGTTGAAAGAGTTCTCTCAAATGCCTTAGATAGGGCAGGAAGAATGCTTATCGGCCTAAAATCTTCGAGAAGTTTTGGACTTGGTCGTTTTTGGATTGGGACTACATTCGCAATTTTCCATTCCTTAGGAAATGTTGATGACGTTATTGCGAAATTATATATATGAGTCAAAATCGGGGCTATATATGGAAGGATAAGCTTTAAGAATTTTAAATTGATATTATCATTTCCAATTGCATTTGATTTTATAGAAAAAATTGACTTTATTACATCATCCTCAGTGACCGTTTTGAAATCAAAATTTTCTTTATAGGGGTAGAGAAATTGTTCGTTAACTATAAACGATGAACTATCTAACAATCTATTTGCCTGTAAAAAAAATTCATTTAACTTATTTACATCCAAATCGCAGTCAGACTTTGCTTTTTTTACACCAATAGATTTTAAATTATTCCATAAAGTTTTTGTGGGCAAATTAACATTGAGCTTAATGGCAAAGTATTTTCGCTTTGACTCTCGTAAAATACGAGTGACATTATTTATAGAAATACGAAAAGTGTTCCAATTTGCATCTGTAGGGTAACGGTTCCAGAGGTTATAATTTCTATTTCGAGTTTTAATAGCTTGCTCAACTTCAGATGTAAACCACGGATACTTGAAACTTATTACTAAATTTTTTTTTTTTTTTTTTTTTTTGTGGGTATGAGGATGTGGTGACCCAAATATTCTTGAATTCATTTGCTCGCCTTTTTATAAAACCAAGCTGTTTGCTGGCTCTGGACAAAATTTTGTCATAGTGCAAATTAAAGCGCATCTTGCAATCCAAGACTACTCCAAGATCCACTACATGATTGACTCTTTTAAACTCGGTACTATTGAGGTGGTAGGTATGTAATGCCATGTTTTTCTTACGAGAAAAACGTATAACGTTGCATTTATTGACATTAAGATGCAGTTTATTTTGGATATATCATTGCTCCAGAGACAACAGTTTTGACTGTAAAAAATTTACATCTGCCTCTAATTTCATTGCATAGTACATTTTTAAATCATCTGCATACATAAGGTGTGGGATATCGTTCAGGACTTCTGACAAGTCTGATATAAATATGTTAAAAAGAAGGGGACCAAGGTGGCTACCTTGCGGAACTCCTGAGGAGACTGCAATTTTTTTTGACAGAATTCCTTGGAATTTAACATATTGGGATCTGCCGTCGAGATATGATTTTAGCCAACTTAGTATGGGTCCCGTAATACCGAATTTTTCTAATTTACATGTTAGCATGCTGTGATCAATTCTATCGAAGAAATCCGTATAAACAGCATCTATTTGGTGCCCTTTTTCCATATTTATTAAAAATGCAATACCATGATCATGAGATTGGATGTTGTAGATCGTCCCTTACGGAAGCCGTGTTGCTGCTCACTTAGACGGGTTGATGATACTTGTCAGCTTATCACAAATAATTTTTTCAAAAAGTTTTGGAATTGCTGATAAAATTGCTATGCCTCTATAATTTTCAACAGGCCTTTTATCACCACTCTTGTAAATTGGTGTTAGATGGGATGATTTCCAATATGAAATAAATGTCCCACAAGACAGTGATTCGTTAAAAATTACGTATAATGGCAGAAGTAGTTGATCTAAACATCGCACCAGGAAGCTTGTAGGAATAATGCCCGGTCCAGGTCCCTTAAATAAATCCAGTTCTTTTATGGCATTAGAAATCTCTTCCTGCGTTAAATTTATACTATCCACCACAATATTTGAGCTGGGAAAAGAGGCTTCAAATTGGGTAGTAGATTGACAAAAGACCTCCTTAAAATGATCCGCATATAAGTTGCTGATTTCATGAGGGTTGGACGAATTGACAATACCTTTAAACATAGACGATGGATAGCCGCTAGATTTACGCTTCAAGTTAACAAAGTCAAAGAATTTTTTCGGTTCTTGGATGATTTTCTCACCGATAAGGTTAGTGTACAACTTGTACGCTTCTTCTGACTTGATAGAGAACTCTTTTGATAGCTCGTCATACCTTAGCTTGAGTTCATCGCTTACATTATCAGTGTTTTTGAGAAGTTTATGGATTTTATTTCTTTGATTCCTCAAAAATCTGAGATTTCTATCTAGCCATGGCTCTGAAAGCTTATTCTTTTTCTTTATTTTTGGCACATAACTTTCGATAGCTGTAAAAATGTGCTGATAAAATTTAGAGACAGCGCTATCTACGTCTAAGTTGGAAAGAATATAATTCCAGTTTAGAGCATTTAGATAACATTTTATGCTTTCGTAATCGGCGTTGAGATAATCGTACGCAATGGAGTTATTATAAGATTGGGTAAAGGTAACTTCATCAGAAGAGAAAGCAACCGTTAAGGCTGTATGGTGAACAGAGTAAGCTAACAAATTTTCTGCATCACTGCATGGGCTAACCTTCATTTCCTCATATGCGACCATCTCCCAACCATCTCCCATTTTGATTTTGTACAGAAGAAACTTGCTGCAGATCACTGCCATAAAAGGTACTTAGCAATGTGAAATCTATGATATTTAAAAGGTTAACAGGAAGAAGATAGTTGTCATTGTCATCGGTGACAAACGATATATTTGGACGGTTAAAGTCACCAAGAATAACAACTTTATCTTCCTCATTTAGAGTAGAGATAAAGGCGGACAGTGTTTCACATAGCTCGTTGTATGTTGTTTCACTTGAGCAGGGAGGAATGTAAACTACACCAATGTGCAAATATAATTATTCGGTGATCGAAAAGCTTGTGGGTAGGTGTATCTATAAGCTCACTTGAGCGAGAATTGTGAGATGCTATCAGGACTCCTCCTCCTCGTGAAAGACCTGTTGAGGAGTAGTTCCGATCATTTCTGAAGACAGTCCAATTACTGTCAAGAACTTCCTCATTACTGAAAGTATCATTTAACCATGTCTCAGTGAATACTAGTACATTGAAGTGGCATGATTTGGCGTCAACATAAAGTTTTTGTAATTTGCTTCTCATGCCACCACAGTTATGGTAAAATATGTTTAACAAATTTGAGTTAGGGACGATAATATTGCTGCTGCTCTTTGCGTGATTTTTGAAGAAGAGACACGTGTTTAGTTCTGACGTGAGCGCCATATCTGTCTAGATCCGCCGTAACTTGATCAGTCGTTACGCCAAGTTGTTCGTGAAAGCAAACAAATCGGTTACGTAAGTCATCAACATCGGTAGGTAGCCCTTCTTGCTGAATTAATACTCTTAGATTAGTTTTGGTCTTGCCTTCAATACATGTTGAATCTGGGGCCTTTTGCATATAAGTGAGATACAAACGAACATTGTTGTACACACTGTTCTCCCTTAGACGAGAAAGAGCATTTCTGCTCTCAGTGTCTGCGCAAGAGTTTAATGCCAATTTGACTTTTAGAGGAAGTAGAGGATCTAGAAATGACGCAGGGCTACCAGGTTGATCACAAGGCGCATTACGAACCGGAATAGGTTTATGGACAGTTTCGGTTAGTGGAGATGGATTTAGAGTATGGGAGTGGATGAAATTCGGATACTTTTCATTGTTGGTCTCATTGTTGTTTAGATTAAATGAACCCCGTCTTGGATAAGTGGAAGATTTTTTCGATATTAGGTTGCTTTTCACCGTATTGTTAGTTGGAGCGGTATTCCGGTTGACTATGGGAGAGAATATTGAGAAGATGTTAGTTTAAAGATTAAAATTAGTATCTAAATTATGATGGGACTTAGATTGCAAATTGGATATAGAGGTAGAATTAAGATTAGATTGAGAATGAGAAGAGTTTGAGCTAGAACTATAATTACTTTTAGAACGATTCTTAGAGTAAGAATTAGTAATTATGTTAGAGTTAGACAAATTTTTAGGTTTATTGGTGTTGTGCTTAGGATTATTGCTTATTTTAATGTATAAGTATGAGTAGTATGAGTATGTATGAGTTTGACTTATAGTTGCTAGTTTTATATACTTTCGGAGTACTCCCGGCCTTGTCTGTCCACTTTGATATTGTAATAGTTCCAAGAGTTTGGATTCCATCGGAGCCACTCAGGACCAGCCAAGCGTATTTGGTGGGCATGATAACTTTAAAGCTGCTAAATTTTGCACGGCTTCGAGATGTTTTCTCGCAATCGGAGATGGAGACGCGAAGTTTTTTTAAGAAGTATTCTCGCACCGTGGATACAGATGTCTTCGAGGGAAAACCTTTGATGAATACTGTGGTAGATAAAGCATAATGTGTGCACCCAGAGAAAAAAATCGTAAAACCAAGGAAAATGCACTTTGCCACAAAGACTTTTATTGGTTAGATTGTGCCCAAAGTCAATACATCGTTACTGCAAAGACACAAAGATTGTTAGATTCCCAAGAACAATATACTTTGAATCAAAAACTTAAATTTTTGTGGCAAAGACGTACGACTTTAAAAAAGCATGGAAAAGTCGTAAAAGTAAAGAAAATGTACTTTGACACAAAGACTTTTATTCGTTACGGCAAAGACGCAGAATGTTAGATCCTTGATTTTAAGTACATGACTTCATAAAATTAATGGCTTCTTTCGGCTTCTCTTTGCTGCTTGCGTTTATTATAACAAGAACATTAAATTAAATATCAAATCAAAAATCTTACCTTCGCCTGCCGTGGGGATTTGAACCCACAACCACCGATGTCACCGATTGAGAAGTCGAATCGCGATTGAGCATCGAGCCAAATTCCTTCGTTACGCAGAGCGATTGATTCGATATTAATTACAACTGAAGCTATGCTGAAGCATAACACAATAATTTATTAATAGATTTTTGTTGTATAGCTATCAACAGAATACTGTGGCATACTGCATCTGTTAACATAGCTGCAGCTATGTCACCAAACAATAGCAAGGTTGTTTGGATCAGTGGGTAGAGCGATGGACTGGCACTAAAAGTTTCATGTTCGATTCCGCGCGGCGGGTAAAGAAGTTTTTTTTTCTGTTTTCTTTTATTTTTGTTGATGAAATGTAATAAAATTTACTGGTGTGAATATTAACGTGTGTTTTTTACAAATACAATTCAATATTAGCACTCGTACACGATTTTCTTATTCTTCGTATACAAATATTATTTTGAAGAAAAAATTCTTTAAAGTAACAGACTTTGTCTTTGAAACAATGAAGCTTATTCTCAAAAAACAAAGAAAAGTTGTTGATTTTACATACTTTTTTCAATTCCTTGTTAACAAAGAATTAAATGGTTATAGTAAATATTTTATCTTCACGGCAAAGATTGTTTCATTGATTTAGCTTCAAAGAACTTCAGTCTTTTGCTTCAATAATGAAGCACTTGCATAGTTAAAAGTTAAATCTTCCTTCCTCTTCCTTCATATAGGACGCGTCGTTTGCTCATTGGTCTATCTTCTCTTGAGGATAGAAGACTTGTACATAGTATTATGTTTATTTATGATTTAATAAACGGAAATATTATCTGTGAAGATTTGCTTGCACTTATATCGTAGAATGTTCCTCAAAGATCGCTCAGAAATAGTAGCTATTTTTACATTAACTGTCATAGAACGAATTATGCCATTAATGAGCCGATAAATAGAGTTCTTATTGCTTTAAACCGGTTGTATAACACTAACCTGCTTGATTTCTCTGTGCCTAAATATGCCTTTAAAAATACAATTACATTATTATTAAATAGAAATTAAGTCTAATATGCATTATTAATTAGTCTGTAAGGATCATTGTCCATAGACGTAAATAAATAAATCATTATTGCAACGATTTTTTCATTGTGGTAGAGATATTTTGGCTACATTTTTACAAGAACTTTTTTCATTGATTTTAAGGCGTTCAATTTTCTCGGTGTGACAGTGACAAGTCCCTGCACTTGTCACAGAAGAATTTGAAATGAGCCTCATATTCTTGAATGTAGTTGAGGCTTCTCTTTGTCATTCCCACACAGATACCGTGGTATGATTTTCCGCACAGGCCATTACATATAATTTTTGGCATGTTTTTGTCCTCAATAGTGCAGTTGTTATAGGCGCAAGTGAATTCCATTGTTGTATTTTTTGGTAAATGGGTCAGTTTTTTCTGGGTCAAACACAGTAAGCAGCAGTTTTAGTAGTTTAAAAAGCTGAATTATTATTAAATAAATCGCAGATAGAGTTTTTTAATTGTTTGTTATTGTTTTTTATGTATGGGGAATTATTTTTTGTTGTTTTTTTTTTATGGGTGAAGTAAACAGCAAATAATGCACTTTTTTATTTTATTTTAATTGCAATGATTAACCACAGTAACCAGCAGCTTAAGCACAAACAGCAAATAGTTTATAGTTAATTTAGCAGAAAATGCACTTTTTTTTGATTTTGTTTTAGTTGTGTCGATTAAAAAATAGCGGAGTAAAATCAAAAGCACGCCCGAACGGCTTGACTGACAATTATCAATTTAATGGAAGAAGTCTTAATGACACTAAGATGGATTGCATAAAGTGTGGAGTTTCGGAAACTTGGTTTCACGCGGATGTTAACGACTCGTTTTTCAAGCTACAAAATTTTAAATTATTTCGTAACGATGGATTAGAAAGTCGAGGTGGCGGTGTCGCAATTTATTATAAAGAAAATTTAAATGCTAAGGTGGTAAGGAAGTCGAGTGGATCCAGTGTAGAATATTTAAATATCTCAATATCGGATAATACTACTTAAATTTTAGTCTCATGCGTGTACAATCCGAACCGTAGTTATAGCTTAGAATCAGTATTTAGTGAAATTTCGAATTGCATTATTGATTTCCAACATTTTATTGTATGCGGTGACTTAAACATACCGCATACAATATAACTCTTACCGAATGATAATCTCTCCAGTAAGTTTCTTGATGATGTAGCCGACGTCGGATTGAATGTATTGTAGTTAATACCATAATGCCAACCTGTCCAAGCTTCTTAGATGTTTTTATTATGTCTGATTCCTCTCTTGTAATGCTCTTTGATCAAATCTCATTTGTTTCCGATCGTGACCTATTTTTCTGCACGTTGATCATACATTTATCAAGGACTGTTTCTGAAACCTCTTTTCAATATCGGGACTACAAGTCGATTGATTTTTCATCACTGTCTAATGGCTTATCTCAAATTTACTGGTCAGAATGTTGGTTTTTTGAATCCGTCGACGTCAGCGAGCAGTTCGCACAAGAAAAGAGCGATCAAAAACAGGTGTTTATATTTTTGGTATACATACACTGTGGAACAAATTCAGGTAAAGTTTGGTCGATTCTGAGAGTGAGGGGTGAAAATAGAGGCTAAATTAGAAGACCCGTGTCGCGGCATTTGTTTATGTTCGAATTTTTTTTTTAGTCGACCTTCGACCTTTGCAGACAAATGCCGATTTTGATATTGTTTATATGGTTTTTTGGCTATAACTCGTCGACTAATTGATATTTTTTCAATCTGTAAAAGCTAAATTACTGCTAGAGACCTGTGCAACAATTAAATTTCTGTTTGATCTATAATATGCTTCTCAGTTTCTTCAATAAATTTAATTTGAAAAGAAAACAATCATAATACAAAACTTGCGTTTTACAGCTTAATATTAATTTACTTCTCATTCAAAAGTAAAAAAAAGGGCGTCGAAAAAAAGGTGTGCTGCTTGCGGTCCGGATAACTCGACTTCGGATCTTCTGAAATGGAAAAAGTAAACGGCGTTATATTCAGTACAGATGTGATTCTGATCCCTACCTCAGTTATAATTTTTCGATTATTTTTTACAAAATGGCGGTCATTGAAAAATTAAATACCGATTTTGGGTCTTTTTTTGTAGTTTAGTGTAAAGAAAAATAGTAAAAAATTGTTTAAAATTGTGATTGAGGTAGGGACCAGAATGGTGACAATTCTGCGTCCATTGCACTTTGTTTCATCAAAATCGGTTCAGAACTACGGGCGCAATCTGGGCCGCAAGCTCGAAAAACGTGGTTTCGAGATAAACGCGTTTAAGTTTGAAGTTATTTTTTGCAACAAAAAAAATTTAAATGAAAAATTTGAGCATACAGTTTTAGACAATTCTGCGTCAATTACTTTTGGTTTCATCAAAATATGTTCTGTAGAACCCGAGAAAAGTTACTTCGAAGTTCAAAAACGTGATTTTGAAAAAACTCAAATAAAGTTTTAGGCAATAAAACATTTTTTTTTTTTGTGAAATACTTACATTAGGGCGGGTCGATTTAAAAATCGCTCAATGCTCTGTGAAAATCGTATTCTAGGGATCAAAATAAGAAACTTTGCCGAAGGAACCATACCTCTAAAACGAGTTCTGATGGCCCCCAATTTGGGTCGAACTTTTGGGTAGGGGCAAATTTTGAAAAATCCCACTTTGACCCATTTAGAGTGCTCTAATCGAGTCCAAATGTATGACCGACCCAGGCCAGGAGGCTTGACCCACCCATGCCAGTGGCACACCCCCTGGAACCCCCCTGTGGGGTTCCCCATACAAACATTTCAAAAAATCACCAGTTTTGGCACTTTAAATGAAAAAATCAGCGAAATGGCTATGTTTTTTCTTTATTTTTATTTATTTATTTATAATAATATTTATTATTTATTTATTATAATATCTTTTCTTCTCTTTTGAAATTTATTTAGTCAGAATATATGTAAATGAAAAAATTAATTTAAGTTAGTTATAGAAAAGAAACTAAAAAAATTATTGTTTGTTGAAGTCTTTTTTACTTTGAAGTCTGGGCAATTTCGCACGGCTCTCTAATGTCGTCGCCATAACAGACTCTACATTTTCCGGTATAACCCGTTTGGAAACGCTAGCTA
Source organism: Coremacera marginata (assembly GCA_914767935.1). Classification (NCBI taxonomy): domain Eukaryota; kingdom Metazoa; phylum Arthropoda; class Insecta; order Diptera; family Sciomyzidae; genus Coremacera; species Coremacera marginata. The sequence goes on from OU612047.1 coordinate 105,117,141, forward strand.
GCAATTGAACATGTCGTTCCGTTCCTTGTATGTGTGATGCAATTTTTGGATCATTAAACGGTGGATCATCTTGATTTAAATATTCTTTCAATGTATCGTACGGAATGCTTCGCGTGAATGGTGGTTCAAATACGTTATTTATGTTATTCATATTGATCATTTCCGTGTAACTTGTGCAATTAAACTTTATATCTGGTTTTTTATAAGCTCTAAGTTGCGTTGGGTCGTCAACATCTGTTCGATAGCGTAGAATTATGTTGATAGCACAGTCGCGCTTTTCTTTGCTATCATCAAACAACATTGATTACAAGATATTTTCCGAATGCGCATAATATGAATTATCTGTAATTACTTGATTGACAATTTTGCGTAAACGAGGTTCTAGAAATCGTGACCAACTAATGAAGTTGAAAAATAATGCACTGCCGTACACGACAGAGCTGTAATACTTGATATTGAAGTAATTTGGCACATAATATTTAATTATAAATTCAACCAGAATTCTTAAATTTGCATCTGGATTTTCCGTTGTCACATATAATCGTAATAATCTAGCGGCCTTGGTGAGCCACCGAGAATGTACAATTTTCCCTGGTTTGATGTTAGCCAGATCCACCGAAACCATGCCGCTAGAAATTGCATGGGCCATGTCGTATAAGTACTTCGAATCGGTGGAAAATTCAATTTTTTTCTGGAGCGGGGGCATATTTTGCAACTCAATTTTCTGGAAGCCGTCCACCACCTGAAAATATATAATAATAAAATAATTAAAAATGGTTGACAATTATAATAAATGAGTGATAGCAATAACTTACCGGAAGAGTTTCACAAGTTTCGATTTGACGGCTCAGTTTTCCGGTTGCCGATCTTGGTCCAGTGCTGGTTGATTTATCCAAAGCTTCAAACAAATGCCGAAACGGAAGTTTGTTGAAGTGTAGAAGGCAAACGAACCAATGCAATGGTCTTTTTAACAGCAATTCGAATCGTCGTATAATTCCACCGTGTGGGGGCCAGTGTTTGTTGGCTCACCGTCAGTGCATATTCCAATTAATGCATCCAAAAAATCATTTAATTTGGTTGTTTTGTATTCAGCGGTTTCATGTTCCAGTCTTACGTAACCAATCAATTCAGAATTGGGTTCTCTCAAAATAACAAGATGAGGTTCTTTTACCATCCTAGTATGATACTTCTCATCAACTTTAGCTGTCGTTAAAGTATCATCTTTTCTGCCATCGAATGAAAACGCTAACAAATTGGTATGATCTAACCGTTTGCGAACCACTTCTTGTCTGCATTTCTCTTTTTCTCTGCGAACTTTCGATTTATCCATGATAAGAGGTTTGCCATGCTTATCTTTCATTTTAAAATCTTGGAAAAGAGCGGTTCCCAATGCCGATGCTACTCTATCAGGCACACCAAATCTGTCACATACCAAGGCAAAGTTAAAACAATCGTATCTCTCTGTGTATTGTGAACTTGTGCTTCTATCCATATCTTCTTGAACCGGTGGCGGTGCGTTCAAATCGCATTTACATGTTCCAATGTAAAAAATAGTTTCCAGAGATTTTACATACTCTGTAAATTGTTGGGTTTTGTTTCTTCTCTTGATTTGCTCTTGATACTTGTCAAGCAATTTATTAAATACACTTTTTTCAGCATTATTTCCATACCAAGTTTTTCCCAAATTCCATTCAACTTATCTTGTACTTGAATAGTGAATGATTTATGGGAAAACTTTTTTTGTTGTTTTAGCACGTTCGCTTAAGTAAAAATAATATTTCAAGATATCCAGATGGGTTGGTAAATTAAGATCAGTCAAATCAGTAGACACACCAAAAACAGTAACATCGTGCTTGGGTATATGACTCATTGGGTTTTCGATAGTTGTTGATGTTGTTGTTGCTTCATCTTGCGGTGTAGAGGATGGTGGATTCATTGTAAACTTTTTGATTTGGAATGGTCAACTTCACTTATTATTTTTTTTTTTAAATATTTTTTTATCTGAAATTAGCAGTTCACACTTTGAGTTCTTCACAACGACTTAATGCATTCACAAAAACTGTTGCGTTATATATGGTCTACGAGACGAGGTAATAAGAATGAAATGGTAATTTCAATTCTACCTGCTGTGTCTTGTGGTGGCTTAAAAACGCACACAAGCAATTTTAGGATCTGCAATTGTGTCACAGTGATACCTTAATTTTTTAAAAGGGTTGCGGTGCATTCCAGTGATACCTTAATTGTTAAAATGGTTGCATAAAACGCGCATTTCTTAAAAAGGTACCATAAAATACCCACAAAAAGGGTTGTAAAAACAACCTTCATTTCTTAAGTAGGTGCTATAAAAAAACTACACAAGTAAGTTAACGACATGCAGCTATGTCTTGTGGTGCCTTAAAAAACGCACACAAGCAATTTTCCGATTTGCAATTGTGTCACAGTGATACCTTCATATTTTAAAAAGGTTGAATAAATTTCTAAAGAGAAAAAAAACTCCAAAAAGAGAAAAACAGGCATTTCGCTGATTTTTTCATGTAAAGTGGATATCGAGATTCAGTTGATCTCGTGTTCTTGTTGTTATCGGTGGTTTTTTAGTGTGTTGCTGTTGATTAGTGATCTATTTAATTGTGTTTTGTTGATTTTTTGTGGACATTTAAGTATAAAAAAAATATTTGAATGAACGTATTCATGTGTTTTAAAACAATTTCATTTCTTGTCAGTGTTTATTTGTTTAATAAATAATAAATTAATAGTTTTTGTTGTTTTTAACACAATCCAGTGCATGTTTGTCTGCCTAATTGTTTTTCAATTCCTCTTTGTGCGGTGTTTGTTTACTTTAGTGCAGTCAGTGTATGTAGTGTTGTTTTAGAACAGTTTTGTGTACTCTGCATTTTAATTGTGTTAACCCTATAAGCACATTTTGCATTTATAAGCACTTGCTCACAGAATAATTTTAAATTTTTTGCAATGGATTATTTTTCAGTTGATAATATTGCTGCTTGTTCTCTTAACGAGCAATCCAAAAGCCAGAATATTCTGTACCCTATGTTCAGTTGTTCTGGTCCATGTGAGCGAATGTTCCATGCTCCTTGTGATGGTATTTCTAAATCGTGCCTTGACGATTTAATGTCAGTCCGATCTGGTCTTCGCTGGTATTGTACTTCGTGCAGGGCCCTTTCCCCGGATGAACTCTATTCTAAAATAAAGCTTTTTGGGGAAAGCCTTAACTTATTAAATAATAACTTCAGAGAAATTGTTTCATTTTTCAGCGAAGTTAGTGCCGCACCCATTACCAGCGTTTCTGATGAAAATACTGTTCAGGATAACTTTTCGGTTCCTTCGTCCATGACTGCTTCTTCCGGAATTTTGTCAGTTTCATCAGAAAAAGACCTTAAAAGCTCAAAAAGACAGAGGAAAAACAAAAACAAAAATAAGCGTCGGAAGGCGTCCTCCAGACCTTCCAAGGCAGAGCAGCCCTCAGCAATGCCATCAGAAAATAATAATACGGTGATTTCTTATACACCATCTTCTATTCCTCCATTGACTAGTAGTCCAAATACGATTTCAACTACGCCTAACAGTCATTTGACTTTAAGAGCAGTTTCGAGGACCAGAAATGTTTTCATTTCACGTCTTCAGCCCGACACATCAATAGAAAATATATTGACGTTTGTCAGGCAATCCAAGTTAGTGAACTCAAATGCATTCTGTTCATGCAAAAAAATTGGTAATAAGCCTTCCCATGCTTCTTTTATTCTAACAGTTGCAGCCGAAGATTTTACAACTGTTCTTAAATCTAATTTGTGGGCCGATAATATTCTTGTTACTGAGTTCAAGCCAAAAAATAAGTTTAAAAGGGTGACTCAAGCCAGACTCAAAAAAACTAAATAGGCTGTCCCTTTACTACCAAAATGTAAGGGGACTAAGTTCTAAGACGCAGAGCTTATTTCTATCAACTCAAAATTGCTCTGAGGATATTATCGCGTTAACAGAAACGTGGCTGAACGGAAGCATTACCGATTTGGAATTGTTTGACAATAGTTTTCAAATTTTTAGAAAAGACAGATACACTGAAAATATTTCTTCTGTCAGTGGTGGTGTCCTTTTGGCTGTAAGGAACTGCTTTGTCAGTTTTATTGTTGACATTCCCTGCTATTCTAATATTGAACTAATTCGCGTTAAAGTTATACATTGTAACTCTAATGTATATGTTATTAATGCATATGTTCCTCCTAAGAGTAGTGTAGAGGTCTATGCAAGCCTTGCGGAGTGCATAGATTACATAATTGATTTACTTGACGTTAATGACGACATTTTATTATTGGGTGATTTTAATCTACCTGATTTAAAATGGCATTCTTCTGACGATGATACGTACTATTGTGCATCTAATTCGAAGACCCGCCAAGAGCATATATTTGTTGATAATATATGTTCAGACTTACAACAAGTGAGTTGTATTTATAATAGTCTTGAAAGACTTCTTGACCTGGTCTTAACTACAGGCAGTAACAATGTTGTTGTTAAGAGGGCCTTACATGCTCTAACTACTGTTGATGAATATCATCCACCATTGAGTATTTGGTACGAATCCGACAGACCAAATATAGTAAATTCTAATTCAGCAGATAAGCTTTATGAATTCAATTTTAAAAAAGCTGACTTTTTGAAGTTGAATCAGTTGCTTCATGGTAAACTTAATGCAATTTTGGAATATATAAATGGAAATTGCCTTGATGACTCCATACATTTTTTTTATATGGAACTCTTTGCTGTGTTTTCTCAATCCGTACCTTATAGTCTCAAATTTGCGAGGAATTCTGCGTACCCGTGGTACACAAAGGATTTAAAGTCTCTTCGCAACAACGGGAATAGAGCATGGAAGAAATACGTCTGTAGCTTAGGCTCAAACGACCTAGAAACTTACAAACGTTTGTTTCTGGAATTTGAAAATCGCTCAGCTACATTATATCACGAATATTTAGATAATGTTAAGCTGAGAATATTGACAGATCCAAAGAAATTTTGGGGATTCGTAAACACAAAGAAGAAATCTGATGGATTTCCTTCTTCATTTAGAACTCCTGAGGGATTTACTGACAATCCTGTCAAAATTTGTGGCCTATTCGCCAATCTTTTTAAAGAATCATTCTGTTCAGATTCTTTTAATCCTGATGGAGAGTACTTTGAATATATGTATTCCGAACCCAGAGTATCTTTGGAACATATATCCTTCACTCCAGAGGATATTTTAATGTATATTAGATCGATCGATGAGGAGTTTGGTGCTGGACCTGACGGTGTTCCTGCCGCAGTGTTAACACAATGCGGTTCCGTTTTGAGTCAACCACTTTCTTTATTATTCAATAAATCTATTAACGACAGTCATTTTCCACGTTTTTGGAAAAAATCATTATAAGTCCTATTTTTAAAAAGGGTTGCAGGAACGATGTCAGTAACTATAGGCCTATCGCTAAGCTCTCATCGGTTCCAAAACTTTTTGAGTGGATGCTGTATGATCGGGTGGAGATTCACTGTGGGGAAGTCATAACAACTCGTCAGCATGGTTTTGTGAATGGCAGATCCACTGTGTCTAATCTTCTCGATTTTACAACATTCTGCTTAAATTCTATTGATTCTGGTAACCAGGTCGATTGTGTTTACACTGACTTTAGTAAGGCATTTGATAAGCTACCACACAATCTAATCGTATTTAAACTTGAGTTAATGGGATTTCCACAATATTTTGTGAACTGGATTAAATCGTATTTGGTGGAGCGATCTTATCAAATACGTTTTCGAGGCGCATTGTCTTCTGAATTTATTGCTGGATCACGTGTTCCTCATGGTAGTCACCTTGGTCCTCTTCTGTTTATTTTAGCTATCAATGATGTAACTCACGTCATTGAACACACTCATCTGCTTATTTATGCCGATGATATGAAAATATACAGAACGATTAATTCTAGAGATAATTCAGATCTTCTCCAGTCTGATCTAAAATCCTTTGAAGTTTGGTGCTCTAAAAATAATATGTTTTTAAATCCAGATAAATGCCAAACTATGACCTTTTCGCGAAAAAGGAATAATTTTATTTTTGATTATAAGATTAAAGATACTGTCTTGAGTCGTGTAGACACCGTCAAAGACCTAGGTATATGCATGGATTCTAAGCTGTCGTTTAACATTCATATTGATAATATTTGTAAAAAGGCGTCTTCAATGCTTGGTTTTATAAAACGCTGGGCCAAAGAATTTAATAGCATGATTACAACTACAACGTTGTATTATGCCATCGTGCGTCCTCACTTAGAGTATGCAAGTCAAGTTTGGTCCCCAATTTACAATGTGCATGTTGATCGAATAGAAAGAATCCAAAAACGTTTTGTTCAGTTTGCTCTAAGGGGCTTAAGTGGAACTGACATATTAGACCTTCCTCCTTATGAGGATCGTTTAAAACTATTAAAAATGCAGTCTTTAGGTGATCGAAGGAAATCGGCAGATATCGTATATTTACACCAGCTCATAACAGGTGTATTCGATTTTCCAGAACTTCTTTCTCACAAAAATTTTAACACTAACCGTAGAAGCAGTAGAAACGCTAACAACTTAATTTATTTGCCATTTAGTAGAACAAATTATATGGCTACTGCTCCTTTAAGTCGCATGAGTTCCTTTGTTAACAATTGTAGCGTTTTTGATGTTAATTTGTCAAAAGGTCAACTCAAAAGTAGATTAAAATTAGTTGTGTAATTAGATCTATGTATACGCATGGTTAGTTGTTACGTCTTGTGTTGTCCCTGAGCCCAACCCATTTATTGGTGGGTAAATTTTTCCCACATTAACTTGTTTGTGGTCACGGGTATCCATAACATTAATATTTTTTTTCAATGATTACTGGGTAGTGGCTTTAGATGGGTTAATGCTGAGGAAGTGCGATAAAGCTGTAGTAGCTGTACTCTATTGTTATTGCATGTTAAAGTGCCAAAACTGGAGATTTTTTGAAATGTTTGTATGGGGAACCCCAAGGGGTTCCAGGGGGTGTGCCACTGGCATGGGTGGGTCGGGCCTCCAAAGTTAGTGGGGGTCGGTCATACATTTAGACTCGATTGGAGCACTCTAAATGGGTCAAAGTGGGATTTTTCAAAATTTCCCCTACCCAAAAGTTCGACCCAAATTGGGGGACATCAGAATTCGTTTTAGAGGTATGGTTCCTTCGGCAAAGTTTCTTATTTTGATCCCTAGAATACGATTTTCACAGAGCAATGGGCGATTTTTTTGCCTCCCCACAAATCGACCCGGCATAACTTACATATATCAATCTGCAATGCCAGCTCCATTAAGAACTAATTCCTCTTCTTCAAAAACTGAAGACTCAGCGGCTCTTTGTGCTCTTCGGGCAGTACTACCTTCTGTTGATGCGGCCAGAGCTCTGGTTTCGGACCTTTTTAAACGTTCTTTGAGAAAACTGTATAAAACTCCAAAATGCAATTCTCCGTTTTGTTGTCAATGCTTATGTCTTCGTTTTCATTAGTTTCAAATTTTTTTCCAGCAAAACATTGCTGGACAAAAAAAGCCATATCTCCTAAAGTATTTCGAATTTCAAAAACCCTTTTAGGACGATATTCTAAATATCCAAGCTATAAAAATATGCAAAAAAAAAAAAAATCGAACAAAAATTTTTGCCAACCAGGAATACCTCCTTAAAGATATTTATCAAAGTTTGTGAACTCAATGACTGCGCCAAGTTACAAGAAGACATTAAATCCCTTCTTCATTGGAGCAACATTAACAAGCTTCCGCTAGATTTTTCTAAATGTAAAATTTTATCATTGGCTAGTTTTAGTAGAGTTAGCCAGTTTAATGACCTAGGCGTTTTCTTTGATCATAAGCTTTCTTTTGATACATCGAATATGTTATATCAAAAGCCAACTCTCAATTAAAAGTATACAGCAGTTTCGACTATGTCGTAACACAAGACGTAGAATTATACATAAAACACTCAAGTTATGTACTTCTAATTGATAGTAAAACATAGAAAAGTTGGTAAAATTTTTGTATTTATTGCATGTCACATATAAATAATTACAACAGACGAACAATATAATTTCATAAGTCAAAAGGTAGTACAATTTATTACATACAAGATAAAGTACTAAAGGCTTTTAATACAGTACAAGAAGAAATTTAATTATAATTATTGAAAATTTTTATTGAAATTGGCCAATGGTAGGAAAAGTGAGAAATATATTTGTGACAGCTTATATGTCAATATATCTTACAAATACGATGTTGATACAGAAACTTCGCAATGTTGTTGAAGATATTTTAGATAAGAGGTTCAAGTTGTAATTTAAATCCATAAAACGTAAAAAACTTCTCATTTTCCATTTGTAATATATCTAAGTTGAAATCTCCTATTATAATGATTCGGTATAGAGTCAAAACCACTCTTTTCCAATAAAGGACTAATTTTGCTAACGTCTTTACTATAAGCGAGAAGGTTTAAAGATATAAAAAGTTCAATATTCTGTAAGGATGTGTTGGGATTTATGTACAAGGTTATCAATAAGATTTTTTTATTAGAGCCTCTGCAGCGCATATGTCACCATATTTATCTGCTGCAACAAATCATCGATTGGACATATCATTTGCTTCCAATAATATGTGAGGTGTTGGTAACTTATAAACTTACATCAATTGAGGCTGAAGCATTGCAGTTGAATTAGAAACTTGTTCTTCTCGGCTACATGCAAAACATATTTGTCATATACATACATTAGACCGGATCGTTTTTGTATGGAGAAAAAAAAGTCAGCTGTTCCCGTCTTAAAAGTTAGAGGAACTCATAAAACGATTTCTGTTTACTTTTTTTTCAAATCGGAGAAAATTCCACGGAGCGTTTTTGATTTTCCTGAAGGTCCTTTTTGGTAAAAAAAAAACATGTTTTTTGCTTATAACTTTTTATTTTTTACAGAATGCGTACCATAGACCTGCAGCGAATAGTTTTTTTACGATTCTAAATCACTCGTTAAAAACCGAGTGGGAGTGCGTGCGGTTTCGCGCAACAACAACAACCACTTCCACGGGAAGCATTCTCATAACAGCGATGAGCGACGAGTGCCGCTGCTTTCACTCATCGCTCATTAGAAAGTCGAGAAAGCCGAATTCTAAGCATATGATTCTAAGCAACCTCAATGACTCTAACAGATCTATTCTGCGCGTTACCGGTAATAGTAATCTTGTTACCGAAATTTGTTACTGGTCTTAGTATTCGGTATTCTGTGCACTCGGTAACACTTTCAAAAGCCGTAAGCTCGTTTAAGAACAAATAACACTCCTTCCTTGCATCTGGCTGTTTTGCTTGTTACCACCTAAGGAGATGGTAACAATATTTACTGGTAACGCTTGCTTGTAGAATACCAAAAGGATGTAAATGTTACCAAAAGGTGAGTTTCTTCGGTAATAAGATTTACGTTACCGCGACAGAATCGATCTGTAAGAGTCATTGAATGATTTGCGTGCAGTTCAGTATTGGCGTGCGTTTTCCTTGTTTTCCTTGTTTTATTTTTGTTTTGTGTTTTAGGCGTTGATTAAGATAAATAGCGATATAATTAAATATATAATATTAAGGCGTGTTGATTGGGTATCGCAAGTTCAAACAAATAAATTGTAGCAAACTTACTTTATACTTGTATGTTGTCTATTATTTGTTCCTTGTTGTTATTTTATTATTTTTAATCAATTTTTTTAACTTACTTTCACACTTTCAATGATGAATTGCTGAGAACCTTTATGTTTAGGAATGTCATAAGGAAAGCGGCAATCCAAAATAAACGGGATTGCCGCTTTGAAAAGCTGTAATAGTGTATATTACTTCCATTTATTTTAATAGAATATTAATTATAAATGTCATATAAATGTTAATTAAACCTGCCCTTTAAACCAAGTTGTTTTTGTGGAAAATATGTTAATATGTAAATCAATAATTTTTTATGTATGTATTTATATTTCAAGAAATTTTGAAGGAATTTTTTAATTATTTTTTTTTTAATAATATTTAAAATGATTTTTATAGTTCTTCATCAATTTTGAAACAATTTTATTTAATATTTTAATAATTCAAAAATTTTTCCAAAAATTTTTATATTTTTTTTTCAATAATATTTTCACAATTTTTCACTGATTTCTATCAATAATATTTTACATTTTTTTTATTAAGTATATGCATTTAAATATTTTTTTTAACCCATTTTAGTCCGCTACCAGAACGCGTTGGAATTTCGTAATGACATTTTCAGATTTTGTTATTAGTAATCAAGTTAAGAAAAACCGAAAAATGGCCCAATCTATACACAAAAATTTTAAATAAAATATTGTTATTTTTACGATGGCTATGTATGTATTTGGGCTGTTGTGGTCAATTCACTTTTAAGTGTTAATTAATAAAAAATTTTTTAATATGGTTTTCCCCAACGTTTCGTAGGGGCTTTCCTACATCTTCAGGGGATGTGAATTTATTGAAAAACTAAAAATAAAACACAATCTTTTTTAAAAAATATAACAACAAAAAGTCAAAAACAAATTCTTACATTTAGTTAATATAACATTAAGAATATTAATTTGTCTTTAAATTTAACACAATCACTGGAACCGACTTACATGTAAAAACAATACGCTACAAATGATGGCAAAATTTAAACAAACATAACAATCATGACTGAAAAGATAATATAATTTAAATTTTCTTCATAGCAATACTGTAGCTGGAGCTAATGTTGTCTGTATCTTCTTTTTTGTTCATTGTTATTGTTGCTTTGTTTTGAATGTGCAGACTCTCTAAAATGTATCGTCGCGTTTCTCTTTGTCTATTATTAAAAATTTTTAATTAATTTACATTTAAAAGTGAATTGACCAAAACAGCCCAAATACATAGCCATCGTAAAAATTCAAAGAATTGGTCGACAGATTATTTAAATATTGTTATTTGTATTAAATTAAAAATATGTAAAAGAGACATGTGAAAATATTATAAAAAAAATATACATAAAGGGCCATTTGTCGAAAAATCGACCATCTGTGTTTTATCACACAGGTAACACATAGTTAAATTTATCTATGTTTCTTGGCGGCCTGTTTACGTAAATAGTTTTATTATACATTAAATTTATATATTTTTTCGATTTATTCAAAAATTGTCAAAAAAAGGGTATGAACTTTTATTTCCATTTAAAAAAGGAATTAAAGTTTTAAGGGTACTGAGGAAATAAAACAAAAAGTTTAAATATATAGTCAAAGATGGCATCGGAGTAAAAAAGATGTAACAACGAATTTTTGACCTTATTGAGACTTATTTATCGACATACTTTCTTTGCGATCGGTTAAGAAATGGTGAAGTAATTAAAAAAAACCATTTTGGTCACATCTTTCTTACTTACTTACTTATGTGGTCGTAACAACCCGTGTCCGGGTTTCGGCCGACATCATCAGCTCTCACCAGGCGCCTCTGCTTTGCGCGCGCCTTCGCCAAGCGGATACACCAAGTGCGGTTAGGGCTTCCTTAGCCTGGTCCATCCATCGGAGGCATGGTCTCCCTCGTCGTCGTTGACCAGCGACCCTCGCCTCGAGCACTTTTTTCGCTGGAGCTTCGCCGTCCATACGATGGACATGACTAAGCCAGCGTAGTCGCTGCACAATTATACGCCGAACTACGTCAATGTGTTCGTAGAGCTCATATAGCTCGTGGTTCATTCGGATGCGATAGTCATCGCCGACTCGAACAGGACCGAAGATTTTGCGAAGAACTTTTCTCTCGAACACCCCCAGAGCGGCTGCGTTTGTTTGCGAAACTACCCATGCCTCAGCGCCATAAAGCAGCACAGGTAGAACGAGCGTCTTGTAGAGTGTTAGTTTTGTCGATCGAGAGAGGGCTCTGGAACTTAGTTGCTTACTGAGCCCGTAGTAGCACCTATCAGCAATTATTGTTCTTCGCTTTATCTCCAGGCTTATTTCGTTTTTGGTATTAATGGCGGTGCCAAGGTAAACGAACTCCTTGACTACTTCAAAGTTATAGCTGCCGGATGAAACGTGGGAGTCTAAACGCCGAGCTCCCTTGTTTGTAGACAGCATATACTTTGTTTTGCCCTCATTTATCGTCAAACCCACTTTGGGTGATTCCTTTTCGATAGCGGCGAAAGCAGCGGTAACATCTCTCTTGGTTCTGCCGACAATATCAATATCATCAGCGTACGCAAGGATCTGGACGCCTTTGTAGAAAATGGTGCCATTACGATGCACACCGGCATTTCGTACGATCCCCTCCATGATGATGTTAAAGAGATCGCCTTGTGGACAGTGGATCGCCTTGCCTGAAACCTCTTTCGGTATTGAAGGTTTCGGAGAGGTCATTTCCTACCTTGACGGAGCTGCGTGTGTTGCTCAACGTTATTCTGCAAAGTCTAATCAACTTTGCAGGTATACCGAACTCAGACATTGTTGCGTATAGGCAATCCCTTCTCGGGCTATCGAACGCAGCTTTAAAATCGACAAAGAGATGGTGTGTGTCAATTTGATTTTCGTGGGTTTTCTCCAGGATTTGTCGTAGCGTGAAGTTCTGGTCTATGGTGGACTTACCAGGTCGAAAGCCACACTGATAAGGTCCAATCAGTGTTTTTGTAATCGGCTTTAATCTTTCACACAGTACGCTTGAGAGAACCTTATATGCGATGGAAATAAGACTGATATCTCTATAACTGGCGCAGATTGTTGGGTCTCCTTTCTTAAGTATAGGGCACAGTACGCTGAGGTTCCAATCGTCGGGCAAGCTTTCTGCTAGCCATATTTTGCTGATAAGCTGATGCATGCGCCTTATCAATTAATCGTCGCCGGTTTTAAACAATTCAGCTGACAAGCCGTCAGCACCCGCTGCTTTATTGTTTTTGAGTCGTTGGATAGCAACTCGAACCTCTTCATGGCTAGATGGTGGTACTTCCACTCCTTCATCGTTGATTGGTGGCTCTGAACTGCTCTCTCTCAATCGTCGCCAGTTAACACACATCTCGGTCACATCTTTCGTTCACCTAAAAAATACATTTTTATAGAACTGAAAACCCTCTTACCCACCTTAATATGTAATACCCACCTTAATCAATTAATTCGCTATATAAAAAAAAGTTAAACTTAATACCTTTCCAACAAGATTAATTTCACGTAAATCCAATGAAAAATGTGTTTTTTACAGCGTTTTTAAGAATATGTGGTCGGTCAATAAGAAGGGCAATAAAAGTTACAATTCTATATATATAAAAATGAATGTATGTATGTGGATATGTGGATATGTGTGTATATCACGTATAGACTCCAAAACCATCGAACCAAACTGTATGAAATTTTTAGGGATACTGAAGCAACATTCTGGAAGTGTTCCACTCAAGTTTGGTGTTGATTGGACAAGGGGGCGTGGTACTTCCCATACAACCCAAATTGGCTCTATCGCCCACAAACAAAAAAAATGCTATAAATTCAGACGGTTTAAATCATATAAAACTAAAATTTTGGTAATTTTGTTCAGATGGTTACTTCCGGTGACTGTACAAAAAATGGGCGTAGTCAGACTATATCTGCGCCCACTTTTCAGCGATCGTTTTAATTCCTGAGATGTTCAAGTTTTGATAGTGAATCTTGGTATGCAGCAGAGAACTGCAAAACTCACATAAAAATATTCATATGTAATCAACACTGTAAAAATCATGCCTCTGCGTTCAATCGATCAGACTTGCTCGAATGCACACACTCGCTGTTGAGTTAAATTCAATCAAACCATGTGCTTCGTGTTGGCTCAGTGATTTTAATCAACGGACGTCTTCGGATACATATTTCATGCTTGTTCGTTGGGCTCAACAACGATTATTTTCATCAAGAATGAAACGCAAAAAGCAAAAGTCAACTCGTATGAGTTTGTTCGTGTGCAGACAGAGATAGAGAGAAAAAAGAGAACAAGAAGAAGAAGGGTGAAGTTTTTATAACGATTAACTGCAAACAACTAAATTTAACTATTTCTTTGAGTTCTCATTTGTGAAACACATATCCGTATATATTTCAACGCCAATACTCAAACATGTGAACTCAATCCGTCAATCAGCTCACACAAACGATGCCTTCAGCAGTATCATTTTATTTTATTCAACCCCAACACTCGTTCACTCAAACATGTGAGTTCGATCAGACGAACTCAAACTCAAACTGACACAAAAGACGCGTTCGCCAGTAGTGCGCTGATTTTATTCAACGCTGAACTTTGTTGAATGAGTTGAATTGAGTAAGAATTCCAGTGAATGATTTAATCAAGCAAAAAGTGAGTTTTGCAGTTCTCTGGTATGCAGGTGCAATGGATACAAGTGGCAGTCACTAAGTAAATATAAACATTGTCACGCCCACTTTTACCGCCCACAAATCAGTAAAAATGCTTTATATCGGACGGCTTTTTCCGTAGAAGACTAAGAATTGGTAATTTTGTACATAAGGTAACTGTAGGCAACTGTTAAAAAATGGGCGTGGGCGCACCATATCTACGCCCACTTTTTCGAAATCATGCTTTTTTCCTGCGCTGTACGCGTTTTGATAGTAACACTTCATATACAGGTGCTCTAAGTGGCGGTCAGTATATATATATATATAAAATTTGCCACGCCAACTTGTACCACCCGCAAATAAAAAAAAAAACAACGCGAAATGGCCAATTTCAGCCCTTGAAAGGACTTTGACCGAGCTTCTTATGATTAATGTGTTGTGCGTGTTGTGGAATGTTTGAACACAAATGATCGAGAACTGGACCTACTAGTTTTATGCCGACTCCGAACAGCTTATGTTCTCAACAAGCTTTTCATGGCAGTTTTTACTCTATGAGGTTTGCCATTGTCAGCAGATAGGTGACGGCCGAACAGAAAAATTAATTCAATTGAAAAAACTTTCTGTGTCAGGTGGAATTCGAACCAGGGTTCTCTCCCATATGGACCACACACTCTACACACTACGCCACGGCCGCCACTTTTTTTACCCACAAATCAATAGAACTTCTATAAATCAGAGGATTCTCATCGTTAAATACTAAAATTTGGTAATTAAGTTCATACGCTCACTCTCGGCAGCTTTGCAAAAAATGTGCATGGTAGCACTATATCTGTGCCCACTCTTCAGAAATAATTTTATTTTATTTATTTATTAATGTACTATAGTTAATTATAATTTAAAAATTATAACTAAGTAAGCACTAGCTGCCAGGGCTATCGGTTAGAAATAATTTTAATTTCTGAGATGTGAACGTTTTGATAGTCAAACTTGGTATGTAGGTGCAATGGGTCCAAGTGGAGGTAACTTTATATATAAATGTTACCACGCCTACTTTTTACGCCCACAAATCCATAAAAAGGATATATATCAGACTTTTTTTTACAGTAAAAGACTAAAACTTGGTAGATTAGTTTATATGGTTACTGCCAGAACCCTTAAAAAAATGGGCGTGTCGCACTTTATCTACGCCGACTCTTCAGAAATCATTGTAATTTCTGAGCTGTACGCGTTTTGATAGTGAAACTTGGTATGTAGGTGCAATGGGACCAAGTGGCGGTCACTATAAATATAAATGTTGCCATGCTTACTTTTTCTGCTCATCTATCTATCAGTAAAAAATGTATGCATGTAAGGCTCCTCACAAAAAAAAAGGTGTTCGGGTCAGTTCCTCGATATAATGCTTTGTGTTATGATGCTTCCCCAAATATTTCGACTGTAGCGATAGCCATCCGTGAGCTGTAATGGTTTGAAATAAAAAAAAAAAAAAAAAAACAAAAACGGAATGACAATTTCAGCCCTTGAATAGACTTTGCCCGAGCTTCTTATGCGTGCGTGTTGTGATATGTTTGAACACAAATGATCGAGAACTGGATCTACAAGTTTTATGCCGACTCCGAACGGCTTATGTTCTCAAGAAGCTTTTCATGCCAGTTTTTACTCTCTGAGGTTTGCCATTGTCTGCATAGAGATGACGGCCGAACAGAAAATTAATTCAATTGAAATAACTTTGTGTTAGGTGTACTTCGACCTGGGTTCTGTGGCATACAAGCCACGCACCTCAACCAGTATGCCACGGAATGGTTTGATATATGCTCTAAAAATCGAATTTTTTATAAAAGTATTTACTGGTGCGATAGTCAAAAATAACAAACGGTCAGAAATAATAGTAATGAAAAAGTTCTTCCAATCTGCACCAATAAATTTTAAATTTTTACAGTCGGACCAGAGATAATGCAGATATTCATTAATTGTTTACATTTTTTTTTTTTTTATTATTTTCACTAAGATTCAAATTAAATTTTTTTTTTATTTTGCCATGTTACTTTTAGTCAAATAAATTATCTATTGATGATAAAATATAGTGTAAAGTGAATAACTAAATTGAATGGAATTACAAAAAAAATGTACACATTTTTTACATTGTACAATTTATTTGACTAAAAGTAGTATAGGAAAGATTTGTTTGAATTTTAGTGAAAATAATATGAAAAAAGTTAAAACAATCCATACAAATCCGCATTATCTTTGGTCCAACGGAAAAAATTTAAGATTTTTTGATGCAAAATTTTTTTCATTACTCTTATTTCTGACCGTTTGTTTTTTTCTAACTACCATACCAGCCAATATTTTTAGTCGAAATATTTTGGGGATCATCAAAACATAGCCACGAATTTTTTTGAAGAATCGGACTGAACAACTTTTTTTTCTAAGGAGCGTGAGACGACTTAATGTATATACGTATGTGGGTATATGTGTATGTCACGTAAAGCCTTCGAAACCGCTAAGCCAATTTTCACACCAAAGCGTTGAGAGGGTTCCTGTGAAATCTGGTGCCGATCGTAAAAGGCACCTTAAATACACCTAAAATTTTCGATATCGAACAGTTTTAGAATTATAGGTTGCACACCCTCGGAATTCAGTATTCGACCTCAATTTACACATGCCGTTCTACAGGTAACATTTTATGGGTGTTGGACGAGGGGCGCGGTACTTTTTCCGTACCCAACATTTTCGGTATATCTTTCGAAATAAGTCACACATCAATGAAACTCGGTAAGAACTTACTATAAAAGCATGGCTTCACTAAAGCTACGCCCTCAAAAATTGTATGCCAAAATCTTTGTATGGGTAAGAACTTTATGTTTTTAGCAAATTTGGGTATGCGTTCTGTGAAAAATAAAAAGTTATAAGAAAAAACATTTTTTTTTACCAAAAAGGGCCTTCAGAAGAATCAAAAACGCTCCTTGGAATTTTCTCTGATTTGAAAAATGTATACAGAAATCGTTTTTATGAGTTCCTCTAACTTTTGAGACTGTGAACTGCGGAATCTAAATTTTCATAAGGTCTAACATACATATATTAAAATTCCTAGAAAATATTACTTACATTCTATGAAGTGATTCAGACTGAGCATGTGCAGTAGTTTTAGAGCACACTTTTATCCGTTTTGAATTAAGTTTTTAACTTTCGTCTTCAATCCAAATAATATTTGCTGCGATTCGGTTTTGATGACATATTTTTAAAAATATTTATTTAGAAAAAGTTAAAAAAAAGCAATGACAAAGATTTTCAAAAAAAGAAACAGTAACATACGTTCAATTATTTCGAAAAAGTTCAAAGGTTGTGCTCACTAACTTGTCGATTGCAGTTATTTGTTTAATTGGCAATGCCCTTTTGCGTTAAACAGCAACACTCTACACACATAAGCTGCGTTTTTTCCAATATCCAAATCCGATTATCATGCAAAACAAAACCCAGCTCATCATATGTTCACAACGCCATCTAGCTGTAGAACTGATTTTTTGCACTCTAAATCGTAATCCAATTTGGATGTTGGAAAAAACGCGGCTATAGATTGTATCATTTACAAGAACCAATGCCGCAATTGTTTCGTTAAGTTTCGAAGTTTGTGTTCGGTTATTTCACGATTGCCCTCTTGCGTTAAAAGGCAGAACCAAAATAGACGAAACGAGACGATTGCAACTTGCCGAACGTCTGACGAGTTGAGACGCTAGCAGTTCGGTTCTTACGGAACAGAACGTATGGACAAGCTCTTTCGTTCAGCTTCGTTAAATTACGTTTGTTCATTTTGGGCACCAACATTGAATTGCATTAAAGCGAACATTTTCGTCTCTACTCGTTACGGAGCAACTCGTCTGTTTTGGTTGGGCCTAAACAACAACACTCAGTACATAGATTGAATCATATACAAAAACCATGAGCAAAATAAACAGAAACATCATATGTTGACTTTATATTTCATGTAATTGTGTAAAATGTATATAAGTTAGAGAGTTCAAACCTCCAGTGAGGATCAACCAGATCAACAAATGCTTACATCAACATTGTACGATCAGTACTTTAAGCACACCAAAGGCTCAAAGTGTGACATAAAACCGATTTCTGAATGCAGTCAACCACCCTAGTAACCTCCGAGAATGACGTAATTCTACGTCAAAAAAAAAAAAAAAACGAAGTGGCCATTTCGGCCCTTGAAAGGACTTTGACCGAGCTTCTTATGATCAATTGTGTTGTGTGTGTTGTGAAATGTTTGAACACAAATGATCCAGAAACTGGACCTACATGTTTTATGCCGACTCCAAACGGCTTATGTTCTCAAGAAACTTTTCATAGCAGTTTTACTCTCTGAGGCTTACCATTGTCTGAAAAATTAATTCAATTGAAAAAACTTTCCGTGTTAGGTGAGATTCGAACCAGGGTATTCTGGTAAATATTCAGAAGCGCTTCACGAGATTTGCGATACGTCATTTGTGGAAAAACATGCCTGCTTACTGATTGCGTTGTCGATTGTTGTGCCTTAAAAGCCTCCCACAAAGACGTGTTGTATCTAACGTTCTATTCGTAAAGGACATTATTGATGGCAGAATAAATTCGTCAGAACTACTTTTTGTCATCCTATTCAATGTACCTAGTCGTACCCTTAGAATCTCTGATTTAGTCCACACACATTACCACAGAACTAAGTATGGGCTTAATAGAACGGAACTATCACTAGATGCTTATCTCATTGTAACACGGTTGCAAATCAGCTGGATTTCTCCAGTGACCGGTATAAGTTTAAAAGCAAGCTGTTAGACAATATTGAAAATATGTCATTTGCTTTGTATAGTTGCTGTCCACCTACACTTCTCAATCCTGTTAATCACTTATCTTATAAAGTATCAATTGAAAATATATATATATATAAATACGTTAGTGAGTGCAAAACCTTATGGATTCGTTAGTGATGTACAATATTTCAAACATACTTTTATATTTGAGAAACACGTTTATTCTCAAATCAACCATAAATCGAACTCAAATGTTAATATCAAACATTAATTATCGATTTGGCAATGATTTGAGAATCACATTTGAAATCAAATTTGAGAAAAAAATTTCTCAAACCTTTGACTTGTGTTTACTGGGATGGGACGAAGACAGTACTTTTGACAGAATTTAGAGTATCACGTAGTTTGCATTTAATTTTACATAAGCCTTGTAAAATTTTAGCAACTACAAATTTGTCAGCGATATATTTGTTTTTCTCTAAAAGTAAAAGATTACCGTCACGAAGTTCTGTTATGCTAACAATTTCCTTGCTGATTATTTGTAAAGATTTTTGCACAGCGAAGCACGAATATTCAGAAAGTGGTTTGTTTAAGTCTATAGAGACGACAATTACAAGTTTTGGGTCCGCATGATCGATTTTTGGGAGATGAGGGAAATCAGAGAATTTTGTTTAATAGATAGTTTTATTTTTTGAAGCGAAGCTTTTTACTCCTCGTTCTGTGATTTGCTTAGAGTGAAATCTGAAAAATTTTCGACAGATTTTTTCTTGGAATTTTTATGGTTTCTTTGTTGCTATTGCTTATTACAACAAGAAAATTTAATATTTAATATTAAATACTAAAAATATGTTGTGTTTCCCGTGGGGATCGAACCCGTGCCTCTTAAACGATAACCCAGCACGCTACCCACTAGGCCACAAAGACTTGTGAGAACAAGTTGTTAATTTAATATTAGTTATAACAGAAGCTATGCTGCAGTAGATCGTCACCATCTATCAATAGATAGAGGATTGTGTATTTGCTATGCTACAAAAATTTGCTTTTATTTGCCACAAGGTGTCTTCAGCATCGGTGCATTTGTATTGTGAATGCGATTGTGGTGTTGTTGGCATAGAGTATAAATTATTATCTAGAGATTGTATCAACTGTGCTAAATCTCTGGCATGTGTTAACAGAGGTTAACAGAGTTTCTTTTCTTCATGTTTTTAAGTGAAATAACTCTGTTAACACTGTTAGCAGAGTTGATGCAATCTCTAGTTAATAATTTACACTCTATGTTTTAAGCGTCAAAAAAATAGATGATATCAAAAAATATGGAATTAACAAACGCATGCATGAAATCGGCAAGGTGTCTAAAATGTTTGTTAAATTTTTTTTCATGTGCGTTCTTTAATATATATTTTTGAAGCGAAGTTTTTTACTCCTCGTGCTGTGATTTGCTTGGAGTGAAATCTGAAAAATTTTCGACAGATTTTTCGCTACGCAGTACGCTGTTGAAGGAAAAAATTTGTTCAGTGCAACCAAGTTCACAACCATGTGTGGAGAGTTAAAATGGAGAGTCGCTGGCATTATATGCCCGTATATGTAATTGGCGTGGAAATTTGACATTCAACAATAAAAAATAAGCAGTAAATTGGTTTTCTGTATATATGTAATAAATTTTATGTTATTTTAAAATTTTGAATTTAAAATTTAATTTATTAAAAAGAAAAAAATTATTAAGCTATCAAATCTATGTAACTGCGAAAAAGCTTCGCTTCTCTCGTGTGTCCAACGACGCACCTGTGTTTTTATTTTCCTTTGGGGACGGGGGCTAGTCGCTAAAAGAGCGAACCCATTGTCGCCAAGATTGGAGCGATATTAGTTGAAACACAAGTATTATGTCACACTTCAACTGCACGTGTTTGGCGAATTAAGGCAAAACTTAAAGTTGTTTGTATAACTTAACGGAAGTTTGACAAAAACACAGTAAAAGCAAAGAACGCAAGAAATAACTAGACTGATCGTAACGAGTGTTAGTCGACGACTATAAATAAATAAATAAATTATATTATTTATTTACCTGTATATAATTATACAGATAAAACATCGAGTACTTGTTTGCACACCAATCAGTAAAATAATTCCCTATTCTCGTTACTTTTAGTGGACTATGGTCATGCACTTCTTTTATACAAAAAAAACCCTTTGGCTAATATGTGCTCGACTATTGTCCATTAAAATTACCGAAAATATCTAATAGTTTCACTGATACTCGGGACTTTTGTGCCTGAGTTCTTTGGTACGTATGTGCGATTCATTTTTCGAAGTGAAACTTTTATGGGTAAAACCAATGTAACGAAATGGTTCTTATGAAAAAAACAGCAATTCGCCGCACTAATTGTATAAAAACGAAACAATGGATATTTATTAATTTTTCATATTTATGTTTTCACCGAGAAATTGAACACACTACGCTTGCGTATCCATAGTCGGCTGTTCTACCAACTGGGCCACGGAGACATATTTATTTGAGTAGCTCATACTTATCTTAAATTTTACAATCAGTAGTTTTTTTTTTTTCTTTTATCATTGAATAGAGTCTTTCGTTCAATACTCTAAATGTACATTACGGTCTAAAAATTTGCTTTTTTTTAGAATACTAGCATACTTTTAGGCATTTCTGAAATTGAGTTTTGATAAATTCAGAAAGCAATTTTCGAAGTAGGCCCTTCATTGATTGATTTGTTAACAGCACATGCTGCAATATTGCCGAATGCAACTTTGAATCTAAAATTTGTTTTATTACAGGGTGTCCCGCAATTGAGTGCAACTATACGGAGCTGAAAGGTTATGTCGGGCTGAGCAAAAATGCGTATGGGAGGGGGGTCTATTTTTACATTCTTAGGAGCTACAGGGTTAATTAATATTTCCCGACTTTGGTTAACGTTATTATTTCTATCAGAAAAAGTAACTGGCATATTTTGACATCTCATTTTAAAGGCAATGAAATCACCTTTCCAACGGTATATCAACAAACCCCACCAACTTAACCGTTACCGAGCTGTGCTCGTGTGATCAATCGATTGAATCGAATAGATCAATCGATTGAAACTACCAAATTTAAATTTTGAGTGCATATTTATAAGAATTTCGCGTAATAAATGAAATTTTATTTTAAGATCAATTTTCTAATTTATTCAATTTCCTTTCAATGACACCAAAAACATAAACATATCTTAAAAAATAACCAACAACAACAATACCCTATATAGAGTATCAATCACATAGCAGACTAGACAGCTGTTTCGTTGGCCGCTACACCAACTCATCAGTAGCCTTTTTTCGTGATTCTTGCTGTGATCCACACTAACTATGACGACATGAAGATTTGTTTCTTTTGAAAACTTTGATTTTTAATTTATTGTGATCGATCGACGCACAGTGGGGTATTCGATAGTCAAAAACGCGATTAAATCAGCCAAGCCTTCTGACAAGCCAATTTTTATATTTTCTTAGTAAATGAACTATAAAAAAGTACAATAAAGCTTTGAAAAAGAATAATTCAGTTGCATTTTTTTTATTAACAATATAATAATCCATAAAATGTATAATATAAAAATCAATAAAACTTCAAAATTTTGTGTTAATTGAAAATCAGTAATCATCTGATTGATTTACAAAACCACAAAAAACATCAGCTTCACTATCACCATCATCATCACTATCACCATCATCACCATCAGCATCATCATCGCCATTATCATCATTATCATCATCAGCACATTTCAGGAGTTTTACAGCTTCTGTAGGCAATTCACGTGTCTTTTTTTTTTTAGCAGCTTCCTTTTGCCAGATATTAAGGGATCAGAAGTGATCAGGAACCTGTTAAAAATATCTTCGTTGCCCATGTGTCGACTATATTTACGAGAAAAATGCTCTCGAAAGTGTTTAAAATCTTTGTTACGACATTCTTGAGCCTCTTCAGATAATTGACCTATAGGCAATAACGCAAAAGATATTACCTCGGGTCCATGTATTAAATATTTATGCAATGTTGGAGGCATACAATACCAGGGATATAGTTGTACAAACAATCTAGCAGTACTTAAAGCAAATTCACGAAATTTTTCAACTTCGATTCTTTTTTTTAAGGCAATATCGATATTTGTAATTTCTGTTGAAATTTCAGCATTTGGGAAAAATCTTCTGGCAGTATTGCCGTCATTTGAGTTTCCAAAGCCAGGTTTTGGGCGATCAACAATTAAGCCAATTTTTTCTTTAAATTCTTTTTGAATACGAGCTTTGTTTTCTTTATTTCTTTATTTCATCAAACAGAGGATAACTCTTATAGACTACTTATACTTATATACCTTTAAATATCACAATACTAAAATAATAGTAAATACAAAACTAATTATCCATTAATATAAATAAGGTACAAATTATAGCTATTATTATTAAAGAGATTGAAGAAGAGGTCAAGAATCACGTGCCATGATACTTAATAAAAGAAGATCTTTGAAAGTCTTTCCGGAAACATTATTAAAGAAATCCGAGACGGATAAAATCTCATTAGCTTCATGTATACAGCGTGCAATAGGCATATTTTGAGAGTAGTTTGATCTATGGAGGAGCTCACGGAAATGGAATTGGCTACGAAGAGATCGCGATGGAGTATAAAAATCCAGCATAGTAAGAAGTTCAGAGCATTGGATATGATGATGAATAAGGTCCCATATAAACATGATTGAAAAGATCTTACGACGAATAGATAGGGAAGTAAGACTTACAAGCGCACAACGAGTAGCGTAATGAGGTACAGCAGGTAGAGTCCAATTTAGTTTATACCACATGTATCTAGTAAATTTACGTTGGATATATTCCAATCTATTTGAGTGTAATAGGTAAGACGGGTTCCAGATCACAGAGCAATATTCCAATTGCGGTCTAACTAAAGCGGAGTAAAGTGTTTTGAGAGTATATGGATCTGTGAAATCGGTCGAGTTTCGTTTTAGAAATCCTAACATTGAATTAGCTTTAGCAATTATTAGTTCGATGTGAAGTTTAAAATTGAGTTTGTGATCAAGAAGAACTCCCAAATCCTTTTTACTAGATACTCTTTCTAAACAAATTGAATTGTTTTGTAAAATAATTTCCTTATCGTCTTGTGACCTTACTTGCCATTTCTTTATTGGCAATTTATAAGACAGATGGACAAGGCACTCAAAGAATTTAATCCATCCATGAAGGATGGATAATCCAAATTGAAGTTTGTCAGTTTTAATCTCTCTTTTCACCATGTCGTCAATTTGATTAAAAGTTTTACTGCTTGCGCCACATACATATATAGCAGACGAGAGTAGATTTGGTGTCAGTAAGCGCGTTACAGACTTTTCCGTCTACCATTACCAACATCAATTTGTGAAAAACTTCCACGCGTTGATTCTCAACAAATGCAACAGAATTTGTTAAATTTTCAATTTCTTCATCTACTCTTGCTTTTTCTTTTTTAGAAACTTCGGTAGACTCTTTAATAAATTCAATTTTCAGAGGTCTGCAATACCTTGTGGACGAGGGCCTAGGGTTCATCCAAATTACTTCATTTCCGGAAAGCAATCTGAGTGGAATTATACAAGTTATTAATACAGATGAATCACTTGCATCTTCGCCATGGAATGCTTGTTTGTATGAGCTGTGGCCAGTGCTCCCATCGAAACCCCATTTCGAAAACAAGCACAAATTGGAAAAATTTTTGTTTTGAAGAGTACTTAAAACACCTTTTTGCAATATCAAAATGCGTTGGACAGTGTGATCTAACAAAGCTTGCAAGCTCACGTTTACAGAAGTTTCACATATTTTAATGCATTCCTTTCGTGGATAACACTCTTTTTTCGCTGACTGAATGTAGGTATAACACGGAAATTTATCAGGAGCTGAATGTCTAATGATATTATACTGATGGCGTGATAGCTTAGCTTCCACTATGACAGATAATGCATCTTCCTTCGACATTTGCTGCTTTTGCAACGCACTTTTTAAACCTTTTTTGTACTTTATCGCCCTGGTCGGTGATGTTGTTATATCTTGCAAAAGTTTTGACGCTTCTAACTGTCCAGCAGATTTTAACCTCATTTTTGTAGCATGTACTAGCATGGGTAGAGGTGTAGCCTCTCTTAGTTCTTTAGTCTTTTTGCGCTTGGTTGTTTCTAGACATTCTTCAAATGAAACTTCTTTACGGCCTCTTTTAGTTCTTATGTACGAAACGAAACCAATCGAAGAATTCAACCAAGTTTTATTCGAGTTTAAGAAACGTTCTTCAATTCTATGAGATTCGATCCAGCGAGTTTTAAATTGATATGTGAAGCAATTAAGTGTCTCATTAAAATTCGCCATATTGTCTTCTGAAACCCCAGTTCGCCTTTTAATTTCTTCTCGAAGAAATTCAAATTTGTGTTTAAGCTCACTAAAACCGGAATTATTCATGATGTCGCATAGACTTTGGCGAGTAAAATAAAGAACACTTGAACTTGTTCCTGAAATAAATATAACATTTTTTAAGACTTGAATTAGATTTCACTCTTTAAAAAGATAAAACCATCACATTGAATGAAACATATTTTTGTACAAACACGCTCTCGTAATGTTATAAAAATAGAAAAACACAATATACGAACATTCACATTTAAATTTCATATATATCATATATGTATATACTATCTACTCTCCACCGACCCCCAAGAGATAAATTCTAACTACTGCACTGACACTTTGCACTCTAAAATAAAGACGTCAACATAACAAATATTGTTTAGCATTTTTTGTTTTTCTACTTTGCTTCTTTCTTTATTTATATTTTTTTTTAAGTAAGCACTTGTATACATTTTTATGAAGTGCGCTTCTCATATGTATGTATATAAAAATTAATATTTTAAAAAGGGGCAAAAAAGGCTAAATTTTTATTTTTGAAATTACTTTAATAATGTTCACTTATCACAAAAAAAAATTGACATCACATAAATTTCACTTTGATCACAACTATATTGCTACATATATACCGAAAAACACTGATTTTTAAAGCTTAATTACAAAAAAACATTAAAAATATTTACAAATACTATTTTTAATAACGATTTTCACAAAACATTCATAAAATACCCGAAGTAGAAGGCTGCATTGCAAAAATAAATTAAAACTTTTATTTTACTAAAAAAACAATCGCGCTAAAATAACAATAAACTCTTGATTCTCACTATGCCTGCACAAAAGTAAAAAAACAATCAAATTTAAAACTACATTACTCAGTAACAGTAAACTTTTTTCGATTATTCTTTCACACAGTGACGTAGATTTTTATGCTCTTTAAATCGGTACCAATTATTATTGGTTATCTTTAATTTGATTTTTTGAATTAATTGCGTTTTTGAGTATCAAATACCCCATTGTGCGACGGTTCAGAGTTCTGCCCTCAAATACTTCCAACTGAAGAAACAAAAAGTGACCTGTTAATAAAATAATGGACATTGTATTGACATTTTATTAAAGAGTGAGCTTCTTCTTTACAAATTGCAACCAATTATTATAATTAAACATCAAATGGCTGATATAAATGAAATAGCCACATCAAAGGCTTTAACGATATTAACGAAAATATTACAAATAAGTTAATTTACCTTCAACAAAACTCTTCTTCGCCTGACATTTTGAATTTAATATTGTGTTTTGCTATTTCACGGAAGACTTTTGCAATTTATTTGACATTTCTCGATATAACAGGGCAGTCAACACAACGTTGAAAAAATGTTGCATTTTTATGTTCTTTTCTCGACTAAAACATTTTTTGAGTTCAGGTCAAAATTTAAAAAACTGCACTCTCAGAGGGCAGAATTTTTTTATCGAGAAAAGGTTACCACCTTGTTCAAAAAGAAGGGTTCATTTACACTGTGAACCGGACTTAACTGTCCGATTCGAACATTTGTTTTTTAGTAGGTTGCCACATGTGTCTGTGACAAGGCTTCCAAATATCAGCGTCTCTCGTTGGCATTTGGTAAAGTGACAGTGTTTTGTTTACAACAAATTTTTTTGTGTCTTCGATTTTTACGATTTAAGAAAAAATTGAGCAACATGTTTGTATCAAATTTTGTGCGAAAAATGGTTTCAACTGCGCCGATACGCGTAAAATGTTGGAGAAATGTTACGGTGACTCTGCTCTATCGTATTAGAAGGCAAACAAGTGGTTTAACCAGACGAACCGAGACCGAAGAAACCACGTCGTTTTCAGTCAAAAAAGAAGGCGATGCTCGCTGTTTTCATGGACTACAATGGTGTAGTTCACCATGAATTTTTGCCAGATTGTCAAACGGTCAATAAACAGTATTATTTGGGCGTTATGAGACGTTTACGTAAAGCAATTTGCCAAAAAAGACCGCAGTTGTGGCAAAACAAATCATGGATTTTGCACCACGATAAGCTCATCGTATTCGTGACTTTTTGGTCAAAAACAACACGATAACCATCCAGCAGCTGGCAAATTCACCTGACCTGGCTCCGTGTGATGTTTTCCTGTTCGATCGAGTTAAAAAACCGCTTCGAGAAACGCGTTTCACCAGCAAAGAAGAGGTAATGGAAAAATCGGTGAACACTCTGAAGGCCATACCAAAAAACCGTGTTCCAGAAAAGTTTCCGTGACTGGATCAAGCGCTGGCATAATTGCGTTGCAGCCGACGGTGGCTATTTTGACGGAGACTACTTTGGAGACGACAATATTGATTTAGATGAATAAACTTGTACTTTCATTTTTTTTCAATAAGTGAAAATTTCTTTTTGAACAAGGTGGTATATGCAGATCTTAAATTGTATCGTGCAATAAAATATCAAAATTATCCAAACAATTTATTAATAATTTTAAAGGTCACCCTTACAAAAAAAAATAGTAATGCATAACTTGATTGTTATAATTTTTCCAAGATTTAACGATTTTACAAAACCTTGTAATATGAACTTAAAATTAAAATTATTAAAAGAAATTGATTTGGCTAAATAATTATGAATTGGCAAACTAATTTTTTGACTTACTTAGACGGCATACACAATTCAGTCGAGAAAATTTATGTTCTAAAAAAGTAGATTTTATCCAAAAAAAACCTTTTTAAAACCAGTATTCGCCCAATTTGTAATGAATCTTGGCTTCTTTAATGGAACAAAAATGTAGCAAAGGTATAAAGGCAAGTGTTAAAAGGCTGATAATTTCATTTAAAGGACGAATATTTTATTATCGAATTTTCCGAAAGCCTGATCAAAAATATACACATTATCAGAATCGTAATTTTCTTTCAAATGCTATAAACATTTTTATTCAAATTTTAAGTGAACCATATCATAGGTTCTTAAAAAATTAGTCCATTTGGCACGTTTTCGTGCTCTGTGTAAACTATTTTTGGAAAATAATTCTTTAAATTTGTTTAATCGGGAATATAACCTTTCAAATGGCATACATTTTTTCTAATTCTGACAAAAAATTCTTATTGTTGAAATCCACACTGTGCGGGGTCGGCACCAACATTTTTTAATCTTCTTCCTTCTCTTTAATTAAAAAATCTTTTTGTCACAGTTTTATAAGAAAAAACAAAATTCTTATTTTAATCGTCTTAAAATTCTAAAATATGCACGATAAGGCAATTCACAAGGTGTTTTAAAGTTGTATGTTGTATTATTGTAAGTGAAAGTTTTTCTCATTTTCTCCCTTATTAGTAAAACGATTTTTTTGAAATTTTGGTTGTATGTTTTGTTTATAGAAGTTGTATGATGTGTATAAAATTGGCGTGATCGGACCGGAAGAACGCCTACCTCCCAAGCAAATTTATTTCTTGTACATCACTTTGTATGGGAGGTAGGCGTACTTCCGGTCCGATCACGCTAATTTTATACACATCATACAACCAAAATCGCTTCACTAATAAGGGAGAAAATGAGAAAACCTTTCACTTAGAACAATACAACACCTTGTGAATTGCCTATATATTTTATTATTGTATTTATAAAAGTTATTATTAATTAAATTTTTATGAATATGAAGAAACAAATCCAATAAAAATTTGTTTTATCCAATTCTTTTAAATAAAAAAATAATTAAAAAATCAATTGTTTTGTGTTTTATAGAAATGACAACTATTGCGTTTATCTGTTATTGGAGGCTTAGCTTAAAATAGCAGTTTAAATCGAACGCTGTTATCCTGGAATATGGCTGAACGATTCACACAAAATAGCACTAACTTTTATACAGGGTGTCCCGCAATTGAGTGCAACTATTTACGGAGCTGAAAGGTTATGTCGAGCTGAGCAAAAATCGTATGGGAGGGAGCGGGGGGGGGGGGGGGGGGGGTGCGGATATTTTCACATTCTTACGAGCTACAGTGTTCATTAATATTTCACGACTTTGGCTTACGTTATTGCTTCTAGCAAAAAAAACTTACTTACATAAAACTTATTTTGATAGTTCATTATAAAGGTAATAAAATCACCTTTCTAACGGCATATCAACAAACCCCACCAACTTAACCGTTACCGAGCTGTGCTCGTGTGAAGATGAAATCAATCGATTAAAACTACTAAATTTCAATTTTGAGTGCAAATTTCTCAGAATTTCGCGTAATAAATAAAATTTTTTTAATTTTGTAATTTATTCAATTTCCTTTTCAATGGCACCAAAAACATAAACATGTCTTAAAAAATAAAAAAGTTGGCTGTATTAAAAAAATTATACTTATTAGAAAACAATGATATTATCTACTGCATAACTATTGTAATGTCATTATTTATTATTGTTTTCTAATAAGTATCATTTTTTTAGTGCAGCCAACTTTTTTATTTTTAAAGATATGTTTGTTTTTGTGTCATTGAAAAGAATATTAAATAAATTACAAAATTGATTTAAAAAAAATTTCATTTATTACACAAAATTCTAAGAAATCTGCACTCAAAGTTGAAATTTGGTAGTTGCAACCGATTGATTTCATCTTCACACGATCACAGCTCGGTAACGGTTAAGTTGGTGGGGTTTGTTGACATACCGTTGTAAAGGTGATTTCATTTAAAATAAGCTATCAAAATAAGTTTTATGTATGTTAGTTTTTCTGCTAGAAACAATAACGTGAATCAAAGTCGTGATTCGTAGATCATTCAAAGATCAGGTCGTAATTAACCCTGTAGATCCTAAGAATGTGAAAATAGACCCCCCCTCTCCCGTACGATTTTTTACTCAGCTCGACATAACTTTTCAGCTCCGTAAATAGTTGCACTCAATTGCGAGACACCCTGTATAATATTTAATTGTTTCGTTTAAATTCGTAAATGTTTGTTTTTCCCTTTTGTTTATCAAATTCCTCTTAATTAATACCAATATTTCAGGTTTTTGGGGCAACCCAATGTGTTTCGTGCCACAATTTGAATTGCATTAACGTCACTATTTACTGGAAAATAGAGCTAAACAAAAATTTATGAAATCACAGTTAATCAACTGTATTAATTTTTTTTTTTATTTTGTACTTTCAGAAACAATAAAAATGTATCGCTCTATTTGTCATGGAATATAATCCCCAATGCCGGATTTCTACCAAGTGTTCTGTCTCAAGGAATTCATACATTTAAATTTCCGGCTGAATATTCGATTTCGCCAGTTTAAATAATGTGTTTACATATAATAAATATATGTTTCCAATTTCATACGTTTTATTTACTTTATTGATCAATGTGAGGTTATTTGTCATGAGGTGTATTTTTCCATGGCAGAGATCTGCAAGCGGTGGCAATTATGTGACTTACAATCTACTCATACCAAAGCGATGCAAGTATGTACGCACACCGCTTTAAATATCCAACGTCACCGTTTTGACTCAAAACACAAATTGATGATGCGTAGCCGATTACACGAATGCCAAACACTTCAGTGTTTGCAGAGATCTGCAAGCGGTGGCAATTTTGTGACTTCCAATCATACAAGATACAATCATTTGCATACAACAAAAGCGATGCAAGTATGTACGCACACCGCTTTAAATATCCAACGCCACCGTTTTGACTCAAAACACAAATTGATGGTGCGTAGCCGATAACACGAATGCCAAACACTTCAGTGTTTGAACTTCGGAAAGAAGTTGTAGTAATGATGCTTTCACGAACATCGAAATCAACACAAGTACTGCAAACACCGCCTCAAATGTTCACCACCACCGCAAACACCGCCTCAAATATTCACCTCCACCGCATCGACTCAGAACACAAATTGATGCTGCTGTGTAAGTATGAGTATAAGTACTACTCTGATCCTCTCTGCCACAGCGCAACCCCTGTGTTCATGGTACGTTTTCGAGCTGCAACAAGTAATCCCAGTGGGAAATTTTTGAACTCTCTTCTTTTTACCCTTCAATATGTATTTAATATTAATATAATATATAATAAACTGATTTAAAAGCATTATATGCGTCCAGTTCGATGCAATTTATTACATTTTTCGTATAAAACTATCACACTGCTAATGCAAAAATATGTTTAAAAATTAATTTCGTAGTACTAGAAATATTCATCGTAAAGTAAATTTAACTTAATCGTTTTATATATAAAAGTCAAACGCCGCATGTATGTTGCCGCATCACTTGAGAACGGTTGAACCGATTTGTTTAATTTTTTTGTAAGGGCAAGGTTTGTATAGCAAAAAATGCTCACTAGATGGCGGTGGAGTCAAGTTATTACTAAAAATCGTATTTATCTTCCGATTTGGCTCATATTCGAAATATATATTAGCAAGAGTAAGAGAACTACGTCTACAAAAAATTGTTCCGCTAGGTGGCTCCAGAGTCGAATTATTATCAAAAATTATATTTATGATCCGATTTGGGTCATATTCGAAATATATATCGATAAAAGTAAGGGAACTACGTTTGTTTAAAATTATGCCGCTAGATGACGCCAAAGTTGAATCTTTACCAAAAACCGTATTTATGGCCCGATTTGGTTCATATCATAGCTTTTCATATTTTTAAATTTTTTTTACAAATAAACTAAAAAATACTGTTGTAAAATAAAAAAATAATAAATAAAATATCATAGCTTTTCATATTTTTAAATTTTTTTTACAAATAAACTAAAAAATACTGTTGTAAAATAAAAAAAAGAATATACAGGGTTCCCGCAATTGAGTGCAACTATTTACGGAGGTGAAGGGTTATGTTGAGCTGAGCAAAAAATCGCGTGGGAGGTGAGGTCTATTTTCGCATTCTTAGGAGCTACAGGGTTAAATAATATTTCACGACTTTGATTCACGTTATTGTTTCTAGCAGAAAAACTAACTAACAGAAAACTTATATTGATAACCCCACCGACTTAACCGTTACCGAACTCAATCTGTTGAAACTACCAAATTTCAACTTTGAGTGGAAATTTCTCAGAATTCCGCGTAGTTAATGAAGTTTTTTATGATCAATTTTGTAATTTTTTCAATTTCTTTTTTTCAACGACACCAAGACCATAAACATATCTCTAAAAATAAAAAAAGTTGGCTTAACTAAAAAAATGTTTATTAGAAAACAATGATATTATCTACTGCATAACTAATTGTAATGAATTATTTATCATTATTTTCTAATGAGTATACTTTTTTTCGTACAGCCAACTTTTTTATTTTTTGAGATATGTTTATGTTTGTAGTGTCATTGAAAAGAAAATTTAATAAGTTACAAAATTGATTATGAAAAAAAATTTCATTTATTACGCGAAATTCTGCGAAATCAAAGTTGAAATTTAGTAGTTTTTAGTAATTCTTAAAAATATAAATTTTTAGGAATAACATATGAGAGCTTTATGCCAAGTAATTCATGAAGCAATAAGTCGCCACAACAACAATGTTCTTTACACAACAACCACCAGCAGACTAGACAGCTGTTTCGTTGGTCGCTACACCAACTCATCAGTAATCTTCTGTGGGTTATGCAGTCCATTAACTTTGAAAATCTTATAAGCACACCTGCTAAAACCAAAGCGGAATTGCAGTTGTATGCTTTCCAATTTAAAAAGCAATGTTTTTCTACTTCTTAGCACAAAGCAAAGGTTCAAAAAATTGACTACATTAATTCTGCAAAGACTTGTTGTTGCGCTTTTTGTTTACTTCATTTCACGATTCCATTCTTTGGCACCAACAATTCGTTGATATTAAACCATAGAAGGCGTGCAGAAGTTTTATTGAAAATAAGATGATTCATGAATAAGTTTTCTGCAAGTTAGTTTTAGTGCTAGAAACAGTAACGTGAATCAAAGCCGTGAAATATTAGTTAACCCTGTAGCTCCTATGAATGTGAAAATATACCTCCCTTCCCATACGATTTTTCGCTCAGCTTGATATAACCTTTTACCTCCGTAAATAGTTGCACTCAATTGCGGGACACCCTGTATAAGAAATAAGGCATTGGAGTTAAGGCAATTTTATAGTCTAATATTTACAGGCGATTATTTTCTCCTCTTCTTACCTATTTCATAGAAAAGCATTTGTCACCACCCTTATCTGCAGTTATTCAATACAGAAAAAGAAATCGAAAAGAAAGAAAAATAAGAATATTCATTGATTTGCAATGCTACTATACATTTTAAGGAGTTTTCGAAGTTTTTAACTCAAAGTTAACATAACAGCAGATCCGGATTAGCCCATAAGCAAATTAAGGCCATTCCGGAAGTTTTTCGAAGAAAAAAAGACACCATTTTAAACGTTTTTTTGAAGCTCTGTTTTATTTTAGACCAACTTGTACTTTGAATATGTGAATTCCGAACCCAGAGCATCTTTGGAAGATATATCCTTCACTCCAGAGGATATTTTAATGTATGTTAGATCGATTGATGAGGATTTTGGCGCTGGACCTGACGGTGTTCCTGCCGCAGTGTTAACACAATGCGGTTCCGTTTTGAGTCAACCACTTTCTTTATTATTCAATAAATCTATTAACGACAGTCATTTTCCACGTTTTTGGAAAAAATCATTTATAAGTCCTATTTTTAAAAAGGGTTGCAGGAACGATGTCAGTAACTATAGGCCTATCGCTAAGCTCTCATCGGTTCCAAAACTTTTTGAGTGGATGCTGTATGATCGGGTGGAGATTCACTGTGGGGAAGTCATAACAACTCGTCAGCATGGTTTTGTGAATGGCAGATCCACTGTGTCTAATCTTCTCGATTTTACAACATTCTGCTTAAATTCTATTGATTCCGGTAACCAGGTCGATTGTGTTTACACTGACTTTAGTAAGGCATTTGATAAACTACCACACAATCTAATCTTATTTAAACTTGAGTTAATGGGATTTCCACAATATTTTGTGAAGTGAATTAAATCGTATTTGGTGGAGCGATCTTATCAAATACGTTTTCGAGACGTATTGTCTTCTGAATTTATTGCTGAATCAGGTGTTCCTCAGGGTAGCCACCTTGGTCCTCTTCTGTTTATTTTAGATATCAATGATGTAACTCACGTCATTGAACACTCATCTGCTTATTTATGCCGATGATATGAAAATATAAAAAAAACGAAAATGGCCATTTCAGCCCTTGAAAGGACTTTGACCGAGCTTCTTATGACCAATTGTGTTGTGTGTGATGTGAAATGTTTGCACACAAATGATCGAGAACTGGACCTACATGTTTTACGCCGACTCCGAACGGCTTATGTTCTCAAGAAGCTTTTCATGGCAGTTTTTACTCTCTGAGGTTTGCCATTGTCTGCAGAGAGGTGACGGCCGAACAGAAAAATTAATTCAATTGAAAAAATTTTCTGTGTCAGATGGAGGATTCGAACCTGGGTTCTCTGGCGTAAGAGTCAAACACTCTACCCACTACGCCACGGCCGCCACTTGAACATATGATATGAAAATATACAGAACGATTAATTCTAGAGATAATTCAGATCTACTCCAGTCTGATCTAGAATCTTTTGAAGTTTGGTGTTCTAAAAATAATATGTTTCTAAATCCAGATAAATGCTAAACTATGACCTTTTCGCGTAAAAGGAATAATTTTATTTTTGATTAAAAGATAAAAGATACACGACTTAAAAGTCTTGTAGGTACCGTCAAAGACCTAGGTGTATGCATGGATTCTAAGCTATCGTTTAACATTCATATTGATTATATTTGTAAAAAAGCATATTCAATGCTTGGATTAATTAAACGCTGGGCCAAAGAATTGAATAGCATAATTACAACTACAACATTGTATTATGCAATTGTGCGTCCTCACTTAGAGTATGCAAGTGAAGTTTGGTCCCCAAGTTACATTGTGCATGTTGATCGAATAGAAAGAATCCAAAAACGTTTTGTTCAGTTTGCTCTAAGGGGCTTAAGTGGAACTGACATATTAGACCTTCCTCCTTATGAGGATCGTTTAAAACTATTAAAAATGCAGTCTTTAAGTGATCGAAGGAAATCTGCAGATATCGTATATTTATACCAACCTATAACGGGTGTATTCGATTCTCCAGAACTTCTTTCTCACATAATTTTTAACACTAACCGTAGAAGCAGTAGAAACGCCAACAATTTAATTTATTTACCATTTAGTAGAACAAACTATATGGTTGCTGCTCCTTTAAACCGCATGAGTACCTTTGTTAACAATTGTAGCGTTTTCGATGTTAATTTGTCAAAAGGTCAACACAAAAGTAGATTAAAACCGGTTGTGTAATTAGATCTATGTATATGCATGGTTAGTTGTTATGTCTTGTGTTGTCCCTGAGCCCAACTCATTCATTGGTGGGTAAATTTTTCCCACATTTACTTTTTTGGGGTCACTGGTATCCGGAACATTGATATTGTTAAATGGTTTTGGGGTCGTGGCCTTGAATTGGTTAATGCTGAGGAAGTGCGAAAAAGCTGTAGTAGCTGAACTCTATTGTTATTGCATGTAAATTAGAAAAAAAAAACATTATTTTTACATTATTAAAGTATAACTATTGAGGATTTATCCCTGTCATTTTGATCCAAAAATATTCGTCGGTAAGGTAGAAAACTGCAATGCCGCTAAAGACCTTAAATTTGCGGTGAGTAAGATATCTGGAGACTGGTTGACCTATGGTATGTATAAAAAAAAATTTAACGTTTATTAATGTGTAGTCTTGCTTTTTATACAATATAAAATTGCAGCAATAAAAATATGAATCTGGCACCCAACCAGCTAGTGTTTATTGTACACACAAAAATTTTGACTCTACGCCAAAATTTCGCTTGTAGAATTAAATGCCCAAAAATTTGCGTTCCTACAGCATACTAAGCTTAAACTGAAAAATTTTTTTAGATGAACCAGTCTGCAGATATCGTGCTCACCGCAAAATTTTTAGGTCTTTTGCGGCATTGCTTTTTTCTTCCTTATCGACCAATATTTTTAGACCAAAATTCCAGAGATAAATCTTCAATAATAATCTTAAAAAAATGTTGGTCTAAAATGAAATACATCTTCAAAAAATTTTTTTAAAACGGTGTCTTTTTTTCTTCGAAAAACTCCCTTAGGCCCTTAAGCAATTGGTTAGGGCATCACGTCTCGGGGCACCATAAGCAGCACCGATAAAATTATTGCTTCTATCTCTATTTGCTACATTACTGGTTGAAGGATACCTTAATCTTATAATGATAATTTACTCTCATATCTATTACCAAATGCCTTTTTTCTACAAAAACGAAGATCCGGAAATTTTCGTCAGAAATATTTACATGGAATTATTTACTCTTTGAGATTATCGATTGTCTACAGAATGACGGCCGCACAGAAAATTGTATTTTATTGTTATTTGTCAGATAAACTACAAAAATTAGAGTTCGTACTTATTTTGGTCATGAGGGACGAAGCCTTCCGAAAAGTCAGCAAGGTATTACAGGACCCGGAAGTCACTCTAGAGACATGCGCCAATCTTTACAAATCACTCAGCGATTTTTTTAGAAAAATTTCAAGGCGACTTTGATAATTTAGAAGATAGCTCAAAAGAAAAGCTATAATATGGGGATTTTAAAGATACCCGTCAAAGACGAAGGAAAAAAAAATACCCAGTGACGCACTGTGGGAGGACTTCATACAAGTTTTGGCCATAAATAGTAAAAATTAACTAGAGCTTTGAAATTTAGTACAAATACTTTGTACAGTAAAATATAAAATATGTGTAAGTTTGAATGAAATCCGCCCACAGACACGCCCACCTTCTATACAAATTTTTTTGAAAAATAGTAAAAATGAACCTAGAGCTTTAAAATTTGTTATGAGAGCTTTGTACAGTTAAATTTTATATGTATATCGCTACCTTAATAAAGAAAGGCCCTAACTCAATTTTACATTACATTACATTATAGAAGAAGAAAAAACTCAATAAAAAACGAAATTCAGCAATTTTTGCAGTAAAAAAAATTGTAACATCATTACATCACTTATAGTTTTTAATAAAAAAAAACGTTTGTAAAAAATTCGGAACTAAAGAACTTTATTTATTACAAAGTTTTTTCCTTCTCCTATTGAGTTAGGGCCTTTTGATATAGGGCCTTTCAATATTAAGGTAGCGATATATAAGTTTGGATGAAATCCACCCACAGACACGCCCACCTTTCATACGAATTTTTTTGTAAAAATTAGTAAAAATAAACTAAGAGGTTTGAAATTTGCTATGAGAGCTTTATTGAGTTAAACATTAAACCTACTTTAGTTTGGATCAAATTTGCCCACAGACACGCCCACTTTCAATACGAACTTTTTTTAAAATAGTAAAAATAAACTAAGAGGTTTGAAATTAGGTATGAGATATTTGTATAGTTAAATATTAAATATACATAAGTTTGGATCAAATCCGCCCACAGACACGAGTTTAAATTGGATAGGTTTCGGCATAAAATTGAAAAAAGTTGGTTTATAATGTTAAAAATATTTGTTATTGCTCATAAATCTCGTTTTTTATAAGCTTTTGAGTTTCAACTGAAAGCTTTTTGTAATTTTTTGTTTTTTCTTTAGTCGCAAATGGCTGACAAGAGAGTCTGAAGATATTAAATGATGGTGGAAAATGTCTTCATTATTAGCAGTTCTTGAACAGCATCTGCTATTGTGTAGGCGTGGGTTTTTAAATATTTTGTTTGTTGCCTCTTGAGCTTCTTAGACAAGAGTCCGACTGAAATGCCTAACTCCTTTATAATTTCGCTCCCATGAATAAGCACGTTGTTTCGGATGCATATTGTACCATCTGTAACACTGCACATACAATTCAGCTGTTTCTCGGGTGTAAATATCAAATTTCTCCACATGAACTTCTAACTCAATATGTCCTATTTCACTTTTAAAACCCACATAACTTGGAATCACCTGCAAAATATTTGCGAACCTCTTGATTAAGTCTTAATTTACTCCTAATATCCTTGAAACTGTTTCTGGTTCCGAAAAAAATCGTCGGGCTGTGTTTCCATCGTTTGTGGCTCCATAACCAGGCTTAACAAAGTCTACGCTGATTGAAAGTGAATTTCTCAACTCATTTTGGATTTGTTTGCTTTTTGTTCTGTTTTATTATTTGACTAGCTTATACCCGGCGCGCTTATCCCCTAAAAGAGGGCGTAGCTTTAGTGAAGCCATGCTATTATAGTAAGTTCTTACCGAGTTTCATTGATGTGTGACTTATTTCGAAAGATATACCGAAAATGTTGGGTACGGAAAAAGTACCGCGCCCCTCGTCCAACACCCATAAAATGTTACCTGTAGAACGGCATGTGTAAATTGAGGTCGAATACTGAATTCCGAGGGTGTGCAACCTATAATTCTAAAACTGTTCGATATCGAAAATTTTAGGTGTATTTAAGGTGCCTTTTACGATCGGCACCAGATTTCACAGGAACCCTCTCAACGCTTTGGTGTGAAAATTGGCTTAGCGGTTTCGAAGGCTTTACGTGACATACACATATACCCACATACGTATATACATTAAGTCGTCTCACGCTCCTTAGAAAAAAAAGTTGTTCAGTCCGATTCTTCAAAAAAATTCGTGGCTATGTTTTGATGATCCCCAAAATATTTCGACTAAAAATATTGGCTGGTATGGTAGTTAGAAAAAAACAAACGGTCAGAAATAAGAGTAATGAAAAAAATTTTGCATCAAAAAATCTTAAATTTTTTCCGTTGGACCAAAGATAATGCGGATTTGTATGGATTGTTTTAACTTTTTTCATATTATTTTCACTAAAATTCAAACAAATCTTTCCTATACTACTTTTAGTCAAATAAATTGTACAATGTAAAAAATGTGTACATTTTTTTTGTAATTCCATTCAATTTAGTTATTCACTTTACACTATATTTTATCATCAATAGATAATTTATTTGACTAAAAGTAACATGGCAAAACAAAAAAAAAATTTTAATTTGAATCTTAGTGAAAATAAAACAAAAAAAAAAGTTAAAAAATTTATGAAAATCTGCATTATCTCTGGTCCGACTGTAAAAATTTAAAATTTATTGGTGTAGATTGGAAGAACTTTTTCATTAATATTATTTCTGACCGTTTGTTATTTTTAACTACCGCACCAGTAAATATTTTTATAAAAAACTCGATTTTTTGAGCATATTTCAAACCATTCCGACGCATACTGGTTGAGGTGCGGGGCTTGTATGCCATAGAACACAGGTTCGAAGTACACCTGACACATAAAGTTAATTCAATTGAATTAATTTTTTTGTTCGGCCGTCATCTCTATGCTCTTTTTGCCGAGGTATCACTCGCCAGTGTCCAGGGTTCGATCACAAAAAAAATTTATTACACGTAACTTAAATTTCAATTCCACTTTTATTGTTTCTTCTCTTTTTTTTTTTTTTACTTACACAGTTTTACTACATTATATCACTTATTCTTAGTTTTGCTCTTTTTTGTTTTATTCACTTTAATGCTAGCTAATTATGGTAAAGGGTTTTTGAATATAAGTTTACTCTTAGACTTATCCTGACTTCGGCGTAGTTTCCCGGTGTCGTATCCTGTGAGCTGTCAACATCGTCACCCGCTGTGGCTTAGCACGTCGGCTTAGGGAAGGATGCGTTATCCACTATGGCTTAACGCGTAGGCAGGTCTTTGGAAAATCAATTGTCATCCACTATGGCTTGACGCATTGATAGGTCTTAGGAAAGAATCGTTATCCACTATGGCTTAACGCTTAGGCAGGTCTTTGGAAAATCAATCGTCATCCACTATGGCTTGACGGGTTGATAGGACTTAGGAAAATCAATCGTCATCCACTATGGCTTGACGCATTGATAGGTCTTAGGAAAATCACTCGTCATCCACTATGGCTTGACGCGTTGATAGGTCTTAGGAAAGAATCGTTATCCACTATGGCTTAACGCGTAGGTAGGTCTTTGGAAAATCAATCGTCATCCACTATGGCTTGACGGGTTGATAGAACTTAGGAAAATCCATCGTCATCCACTATGGCTTGACGCATTGATAGGTCTTAGGAAAATCAATCGTCATCCACTATGGCTTGACGCATTGATAGGTCTTAGGAAAATCACTCGTCATCCACTACGGCTTGACGCGTTGATAGGTCTTAGGAAAGAATCGTTATCCACTATGGCTTAACGCGTAGGTAGGTCTTTGGAAAATCAATCGGCATCCACTATGGCTTGACGCGTTGATAGGACTTAGGAAAATCAATCGTCATCCACTATGGCTTGACGCATTGATAGGTCTTAGGAAAATCAATCGTCATCCACTATGGCTTGACGCATTGATAGGTCTTAGGAAAATCAATCGTCATCCACTATGGCTTGACGCATTGATAGGTCTTAGGAAAATCACTCGTCATCCACTACGGCTTGACGCGTTGATAGGTCTTAGGAAAGAATCGTTATCCACTATGGCTTAACGCTTAGGCAGGTCTTTGGAAAATCAATCGTCATCCACTATGGCTTGACGGGTTGATAGGACTTAGGAAAATCCATCGTCATCCACTATGGCTTGACGCATTGATAGGTCTTAGGAAAATCAATCGTCATCCACTATGGCTTGACGCATTGATAGGTCTTAGGAAAATCAATCGTCATCCACTATGGCTTGACGCATTGATAGGTCTTAGGAAAATCACTCGTCATCCACTACGGCTTGACGCGTTGATAGGTCTTAGGAAAGAATCGTTATCCACTATGGCTTAACGCTTAGGCAGGTCTTTGGAAAATCAATCGTCATCCACTATGGCTTGACGGGTTGATAGGACTTAGGAAAATCAATCGTCGTCCACTATGGCTTGGCGCATTGATAGGTCTTAGGAAAATCAATCGTCATCCCCTATGGCTTGACGAGTTGATAGGTCTTAGGAAAATCAATCGTCATCCACTATGGCTTGACGCATTGATAGGTCTTAGGAAAATCAATCGTCATCCACTATGGCTTGACGCATTGATAGGTCTTATTAAAATCACTCGTCATCCACTACGGCTTGACGCGTTGATAGGTCTTAGGAAAGAATCGTTATCCACTATGGCTTAACGCTTAGGCAGGTCTTTGGAAAATCAATCGTCATCCACTATGGCTTGACGGGTTGATAGGACTTAGGAAAATCCATCGTCATCCACTATGGCTTGACGCATTGATAGGTCTTAGGAAAATCAATCGTCATCCACTATGGCTTGACGCATTGATAGGTCTTAGGAAAATCAA
Source organism: Coremacera marginata (assembly GCA_914767935.1). Classification (NCBI taxonomy): domain Eukaryota; kingdom Metazoa; phylum Arthropoda; class Insecta; order Diptera; family Sciomyzidae; genus Coremacera; species Coremacera marginata. The sequence continues at coordinate 105,158,952 of OU612047.1, forward strand.
TCGTCATCCACTATGGCTTGACGCATTGATAGGTCTTATTAAAATCACTCGTCATCCACTACGGCTTGACGCGTTGATAGGTCTTAGGAAAGAATCGTTATCCACTATGGCTTAACGCTTAGGCAGGTCTTTGGAAAATCAATCGTCATCCACTATGGCTTGACGGGTTGATAGGACTTAGGAAAATCAATCGTCGTCCACTATGGCTTGGCGCATTGATAGGTCTTAGGAAAATCAATCGTCATCCCCTATGGCTTGACGAGTTGATAGGACTTAGGAAAATGATCGTTATCCACTATGGCTTAACGAGTGTGAAAGGTTTGCAGGAGCTAAATAATTATATATGACTTACCAGTTTGGCCGCTGTCGCGTGAATGAAATTTTATTTTCAGCTCGTTGCTTAAGTCACCCCAACTGTCTTGCACAGTCATGATGTGGTGGGTTTATGTTTCAGCTGCTTTCATATGTGTAGAGATGGGAAAAGGGTAAATACCCAATTGGTAAATACCGGGTAAAATGGGTAAATTGGGTAAAAATGGGTAAATACCCAGGTATATACCTAAAAGGTGGGTATAAACTATGTTGTAGAAAATTTGGTGAACAAACACTTTGCGATGCATAATTTGGTGTGTTTTATAATAAATTTTATAAATAGTAATAAAAATACTTACTGAGCAGAATAAAAGTAACAACTTCAGATAATAACTATATTATATAGACACATTCATCAATATTAGCTTCACTTATAATAACATACCTTCTCCACAATGTTAATTCAGTTTAGTAAAGTTTTAATTCCAATTAATCCGCTTTTTTATTTTTAACAACGCACGTGGTGTTGAACACATGAAAGCAAATGACTCATTTCAAATAACGTTACAGCTGATTGACAACCAGTGATGCCAGATACTGCATTTCAAATGCATTTTATAAATACCCAAATAAATACCCAAAAAAGGTATTTACCCGGCATTTACCCGGTATTTACCCATACATCGGGTAAATACCGGGTAGAATCCCATCTCTACATATGTGAGCTTTTCACCTCAGCCTAGTGTTGCCAACCGGGTGAAGTTTAACTGATGGCTGCTGCTTACATGGCTACTCATGGTTGTGAGAATGCTAAGTCTGACTAAACGTATGACACTATTCTCAATTGTTGGTTGTTATAATATATCGTGATTTATTCAAATTAAATTGGTTAAATTTACGATTATTGATTTACATGATGATAGATTAATGATTTAAATTAAAGAACATAGAGCATCTCGATGGCAGCAAACAAAAATAATATAAGAAAAAATAAAAAAAAAACTTCCATGTGTGGAGGATGAAAACAAGTTCTATCGACTTTCATCTTTACATTTCCTCCGTTCTTTAGGGAAGGAAGAGAGAGCGGCGATCCACGCTTCCCCGCTGCGCTTCCACGATATTTGGACCCTGTGTCCATCGATCGTGCGTATGAATGAGCCCCTTGGTCTTCCCTTACGAGGCTGCTGCTGGAACTGCTTCAATACCTCTTCGGCCCGTTTTTGTACCTCTGGTGGTAAACCCGGGACGCTTCTCTTTTCCTTTCTTCTTACCGGGGACGGAGTGTCGGTGGCAGTCAATCTTGGTTTGCTTCGCTTCTGGCGTTGGCGGAGACTACTACTGCCGCTGCTTGTTGAACTACTACTATCACGACTACTCGCTCTAGTAGTGCTACCGGAACTGCTGGTGCTGGTGTCACGACAACGAGCCATTCTATCGGGGGGCATTTCAATTTTCCGTGGCGGCTCTCTATGCCTGGGGGTCTCTATAGCTTGGGGTCGTCCTATCACTTGGAAACCGTTAACGGTGTGCTGTATAGGCACAGATATCCCTAGTAGCGGTGGCTCGGAAGTTGGTGATTCGGCTAGTCGTGGAATGCGGACTCTAAAGTCTTTGAGGGCACCCTTGGTTCTCGGTATTGCTGGTTGGTTCAGTGGTGCCGGTTCTGCTGGGGGAACTGAAGGTGCCTTTGTTGTCGTTGATGTGGCAGACGCTAGTTGGCATGTAGTCGACGTCGCGCCTGTCTCCTTTTCGGCGGATATTTGGCGCAAGAGAGTCTTGGAACTTATGGTCGTATGGCCGGGAACTGAGTCTGAGCGATCGACGGCCGGCCGCGAAGAAGTAGTGGAGTGCTCGGTGGTGAATGACTTAGTAGCATCTGCAGTCAGCGTGGGTCGCAGACGGCCACGCAGGCCCTTTTTCCAATTTGGACATGTTGGTTATTTGTTTGGCTAAAATAGACACAGAGAAAACGAGAGGAATTTAGAGACAATCATTAGTAGGTTTGTTGAGACCTAGCGAAAGGGAATTAGGCGTGGTATGGTTTCAGTTCACTTAGGTGTGCTGTTCGTTCAGTCTTTTCCCCGTCTCGTTTAAGTCGCACAATCGCCCCTGATGTAAAAGCCTTCACGACATAGGGTCCGTCATATTTCTGCGCAAGCTTTGCGTTGAAGTCATTAATGGCCTTAGATAAGGGATGTTGTCGAACCATCACTTGCTGTCCGATGTGTGGTTTCCAGTCTCTCCGGCGTAAGTTATAGTGACGAGCTTGATCCTTTGAAGCTCTAGTTAAGTTCTGGCGCACAATTGTAAAGATCTCCTGCATCTGAGTAGCACGGTCGGATGGATCTTGTTCTTTGGTGCCTGTGCCACGGACTACCTCGTCGTAGAGTGCTCGCGGAAGACGTGGCTCCCGACCCTGCGTTAGGAATGCTGGACTGTAACCGGTTGTCTCTGACACACTGGTATTGATCGCTAGCGAGATTTCTGGCAAGTTCTCGTCCCAAAGCTTATGATGACTGTCGGCGAACTGGGCTATCATAGTATTGACGGTTCGGTTGGCTCGTTCTGTGGGGTTCTCCTGAGGTGTGTAGGGTGCTGTCAGCTGTTGCTGAACTCCAATCTCAGCCAAATACCTTTGGAATATTCTGCTCGTGAACTGGGTTCCGTTGTCGGTTATTAAAATTTTTGGGACTCCGTATCGCGCCAGGATCCTTTCTCGGAAAGCCTTTAGTAAACTATCCGCTGTAGCTTTCCGTAATGGTACTAACTCTGTCCATTTAGAAAACTTATCGAAGAACACCAACAGCATATTATTACCATGCTTTGAACGGGGTAGCGGTCCGACGAAGTTCGCACACAGCACAGACCATGGCTCATCTGGGACTCTCGTCAGCATCTGTCCGGCGGGTGCTTGCTGGCTTGACTTGTAGCATTGACAGGATTCACATTTCCGTACATAGCGGCTTATATCCCGGAACATCCCTGGCCAGTAATACCGATTTGCTATTCGGGCGATGGTTCTTTGTATTCCCAGGTGGCCGGCGCTCGGGCTGTCATGGTTTTTTGTCAGTACACGTTCTCGCTGAGATTTTGCAACGCACAACTTCCATGGCGCGCAATCCTCGTCACTCGCATTCCGTGGCAAGTGCCGTAGTAGTTGTCCATCGACGATGATAAAATTTGGGTACTTGCTCGGGTCTTTAATGACCTCTTCACGCTTCTTTTGTAGCCATGCACACTCTGGCAGATTTTCTGTGTCCATAGTGATCCGTTGGAGGGCTTCGCTTGGTTGCCGGGACAGAGCATCCGCTACCACGTTGTGTTTGCCCTTACGTTATTGCACTGTGAAGTTAAATTGTTGGAGCTCCAGCGCCCGTCGAGCGATGCGTCCAGATGGGCTTTCTCTAGAATTTAGCCACTTGAGCGACAGGTGGTCGGTTATCACAACAAATTTGTAGCCTTCCAGGTACGGCCGCATCTTTCGGATGCCCCAGATGATTGCTAAGCACTCTTTTTCTGTTGGTGAATAATTCTTCTCGGCGACGTTTAAGTGTCGGCTGGCGTAGGCGATCACATGTTCCGCGCCGTCGATGTTCTGTGTCAAAACGGAACCGAGTCCCAAGTCGGTAGCATCTGTCTGGAGGAAAAACGTCTGTTCGAAGTCGGGGCATGCTAAAACTGGAGCTTCAGTGAGTTTATTTTTGAGTTCTTCGAACGCCTTCTGTTGTGGTTCGCCCCATTTCCAATGCTTCCCTTTCTTTAGGAGTGAGGTTAATGGTTGAACAACAGCCTCAAAATCTGAAATGAATCTCCGATACCACGACGCTATGCCGAGAAAACGTCGCACTCCTCGGACGGTTTGAGGAGGTTCGAGATCTTGGATAGCGGCGATTTTGTCCGGGTCACTGTGGATACCCTCAGAGCTAACAACATGTCCTAGATATTTAATCTTTTGCTGAAAAAACTCACATTTCTCGGCGTTTATACGAAGGCTTGCAGCTTGAAGTCGTCGGAAAACCTCTTTCAGTTTCCTCATATGCTTTTCAAAGGTCCTACCCGTGACTATGATGTCGTCCAAGTATGCGAAGGCGAAAGGCTCGCACTCCGGTCCTATCACCCGGTCGAGGGCACGCTGGAACGTCGCGGGGGCTGAATGGAGGCCAAATGGCATGACCCGCCATTGAAACAATCCACGCCCGGGCGCCGTGAACGCGGTGTATTTGCGGCTCTCGGTCTCCATCGGAATTTCCGCAAAATTTCCGTCTCCATCCTTGAGGTCGAGGCTGCTGATGTATTTGGCGTCGCGTAGCGGGCTAGAATGTGTGTGATGCGGGGCAGTGGATAGGCATGACTGGCTGTTAAGAGCTCGATAGTCGACACACAGCCGCCATGCCCCTGGTTTTTTTTTTTACGAGGACAATCGGTGCACTATGCGGGCTGTGCGATGGCTCGATGCCTCCTTTGTCCAGAAGCTTATTAATTTCTTCGTCGATGATGGCTTGCATGGCTGGATTTCTGGGAAAGTATAGCTGTTTTATTGGTCTCTCATCGACCATGATGATCCGATGTTCAGTGATACTTGTTACTCCTTGCAAGGTTTCGAATTTTTTGAATTCTTCCTTCAGAAACGTCGACACTTGTTCCGACTCCTGCGCAGTACGTCCTGTGACCTGTCTGCAACACGCGGGCGATGGAGGAATTATAGACAGCGTACCCAGGGTAATAGTTTCCCCACCACAGCTGAGAGTTGCTTTGGTTTCCACCAGGAAGTCCATTCCCAGAATGACCTCGTCGGTAACGTCGGGCATGACTAAAAACTGAAACTTTCGATTTATGTTGCCCAATCGGACATTGGTTTTTACGGTATGGCGAAGTATTTTGACCGCCCCTTCGGCTAACGTGACCACATTATCGGTTGGGACAAATTCGCAGCTGTTGTGAATCTTGTGGACAAATCGGCGACTCAGGAAACTCTGCGTGGCACCGGTATCTATGGTAGCATTAGTTTCAGTGTACCGATTGTTATAGTGGAGAAAATGTGGCTGTTGTCGTGTTGAAGATGCCTTACTGGATTCGAGGATTTCCTTCTGGAGGACTCACCCCTCCTCGTTCTGGGTGAGCCCCCTCGTCGTTTTCCGGTCGTGTCCTACAGCACTGAATGGTGAGGACATTTCGACGTCCGCTGACCCAGCAGAAGATCATTTGGGGGTTTCGGCAGCTATGTCTTAGGTGCCCATTTTCCCCACAATTTCGACAAGCAGTGCTTGGGCTGATCTCCATTTGCAGCCCATGCTGACCGGCCGTTGGTTGGTGGTTAATGGCTTGGGGGGAAATTCTTACGTTGACGTGTCGATCCTGTTGTAGCATGCGGTGTTGCTCGGTACGCAAGTTAGCTCGCTGCGTTCGTTCGGGCTCGCGTGACTGAATAGTCTCGAGGTCGTCTGCCAGGTTTACCAACTTTCCTAGTGTTGTAAAATCTCTTCGTCGAATATACCACTGGTAGTCCGGGTGGGCGTTTCGAAAAATTCTCTCGAGTTTTTGCTCTTCGCTATAGCCTGCATGTCTCATGAGAGTTTGGAGATCTAGGACAAAGTTTTTGAATGGTTCTCGGTGTTTTTGGGTTCTGTTCCTGATGTCGTCGTCGATCCGCTCCAGGTACCTAGGCGGTAAGAAGAATTACAAAAATTTGTCTGAATAGCTCCCTGGTAGACCAATGCTCGTTATTATTACGATACCATACCAGGGAGCGGTCAGTGAGCAGTTCGGGCATCGTGCGGGGTAGACGGATTTTGTCGATATTGTAAACCTCGGCCAGCTCTTCTTTCTTCTTCTTTCTTTCCATCGAATTTAACTGACCACTTCCTTACCTTCTCTGCTACGGCAAGATATGGATCTGTCACTTGCATTGTCGCATTCGAGTTTGTCGGTCTGATTTGTTGCGCGAATGGCGGCAAAGTATCGGTGGCTGGAGTCGGGACGCGAAGGGTGCGTCCGTTGAACTTGTCCGTTTTCCGCCGGGGTCCTCAGTCGGTGGTGCTGGTGGCGAGGGTGATATCGCGCGACGGTGCTTTGCTTGCAGGTCAAGGAGTCGTTGTAGCTGCTCGTCCTTGTATTCTTTTTCATTGATGAACCCGCTGAAGCGTTTTCGAAGATCTTTAACGGTGCCGGAGGGGTCGAACTCGAAGTCATTTGCATAAGTAATCAACTCTTCCTTTTTCAGGGAATACACCCACGTGGTGGTCAACATGGCGTTGTAAAAATGGCTGTCTTATCTGGAATTATGAAAGGTTTTTAATTTATTAGTAATTATTCTAGTTACTTCTTGGACAACGTTCTTTCTTTTTTTTTTTGAGTTTCAGATTTTATCAAATGGTTATCTGTACAATAGTTTTTGGAAACAAAATCAAGCAATTTAGTCTTTACGGTGTTATTACACTTCGCACTGTTATATTTTTCCCCGACATAATCAAAGTTTTTTTTTCACTATTAAATTTTTTTAAGTTTATCTAAAATTTTTCCACGAGTTCATTAATTCACAGAAAAAAAAATATCTTGTTATTATATTTCTTCTCCCGTGCGCGGCGGATGATTTTTGTTTAGTTTTGTTCTCTGCACATAGTTCGATTATATTTAGGACTTTATTATATATTTTATTTTTTTTTTTTTATATTCCCGTGCGCGGCGGATGACTTCTTTTTTTTTAGAGAATGTTTTGATTAGCTTAACTAAACTGTGTTATTTTTCTGTTTTATTTTTTTTTTAAGACAAAGGTCCCTGCTCGGGCGCCATTGTGACGAACCTTTTTGCCGAGATATCACTCGCCGGTGTCCAGGGTTCGATCACAAAAAAAGATTTATTACACGTAACTTAAATTTCAATTCCACGTTTATTGTTTCTTCTCTTTTTTTTTTTTTTAAATTAAAGTTCATAGTTCACAGTTTTACTACATTATATCACTTATTCTTAGTTTTGTTTTTATTTTGTTTTATTTACTTTAATGCTAGCTAATTATGGTAAAGGGTTTTTTAATATAAGTTTACTCTTAGACTTATCCTGACTTCGGCGTAGTTTCCCGGTGTCGTATCCTGTCAGCTGTCAACATCGTCACCCGCTGTGGCTTAGCACGTCGGCTTAGGGAAGGATGCGTTATCCACTATGGCTTAACGCGTAGGTAGGTCTTTGGAAAATCAATTGTCATCCACTATGGCTTGACGCATTGATAGGAAAATCACTCGTCATCCACTATGGCTTGACGCGTTGATAGGTCTTAGGAAAGAATCGTTATCCACTATGGCTTAACGCGTAGGCAGGTCTTAGGAAAATCAATCGTCATCCACTATGGCTTGACGGGTTGATAGGTCTTAGGAAAATCAATCGTCATCCACTATGGCTTGACGCATTGATAGGTCTTAGGAAAATCAATCGTCATCCACTATGGCTTGACGCGTTGACAGGACTTTGGAAAATCAATTGCCATCCACTATGGCTTGACGCGTTGATAGGACTTAGGAAAATCACTCGTCATCCACTATGGCTTGACGCGTTGATAGGTCTTAGGAAAGAATCGTTATCCACTATGGCTTAACGCGTAGGTAGGTCTTTGGAAAATCAATCGTCATCCACTATGGCTTGACGGGTTGATAGAACTTAGGAAAATCCATCGTCATCCACTATGGCTTGACGCATTGATAGGTCTTAGGAAAATCAATCGTCATCCACTATGGCTTGACGCATTGATAGGTCTTAGGAAAATCACTCGTCATCCACTACGGCTTGACGCGTTGATAGGTCTTAGGAAAGAATCGTTATCCACTATGGCTTAACGCGTAGGTAGGTCTTTGGAAAATCAATCGGCATCCACTATGGCTTGACGCGTTGATAGGACTTAGGAAAATCAATCGTCATCCACTATGGCTTGACGCATTGATAGGTCTTAGGAAAATCAATCGTCATCCACTATGGCTTGACGCATTGATAGGTCTTAGGAAAATCAATCGTCATCCACTATGGCTTGACGCATTGATAGGTCTTATTAAAATCACTCGTCATCCACTACGGCTTGACGCGTTGATAGGTCTTAGGAAAGAATCGTTATCCACTATGGCTTAACGCTTAGGCAGGTCTTTGGAAAATCAATCGTCATCCACTATGGCTTGACGGGTTGATAGGACTTAGGAAAATCCATCGTCATCCACTATGGCTTGACGCATTGATAGGTCTTAGGAAAATCAATCGTCATCCACTATGGCTTGACGCATTGATAGGTCTTAGGAAAATCAATCGTCATCCACTATGGCTTGACGCATTGATAGGTCTTATTAAAATCACTCGTCATCCACTACGGCTTGACGCGTTGATAGGTCTTAGGAAAGAATCGTTATCCACTATGGCTTAACGCTTAGGCAGGTCTTTGGAAAATCAATCGTCATCCACTATGGCTTGACGGGTTGATAGGACTTAGGAAAATCAATCGTCGTCCACTATGGCTTGGCGCATTGATAGGTCTTAGGAAAATCAATCGTCATCCCCTATGGCTTGACGAGTTGATAGGACTTAGGAAAATGATCGTTATCCACTATGGCTTAACGAGTGTGAAAGGTTTGCAGGAGCTAAATAATTATATATGACTTACCAGTTTGGCCGCTGTCGCGTGAATGAAATTTTATTTTCAGCTCGTTGCTTAAGTCACCCCAACTGTCTTGCACAGTCATGATGTGGTGGGTTTATGTTTCAGCTGCTTTCATATGTGTAGAGATGGGAAAAGGGTAAATACCCAATTGGTAAATACCGGGTAAAATGGGTAAATTGGGTAAAAATGGGTAAATACCCAGGTATATACCTAAAAGGTGGGTATAAACTATGTTGTAGAAAATTTGGTGAACAAACACTTTGCGATGCATAATTTGGTGTGTTTTATAATAAATTTTATAAATAGTAATAAAAATACTTACTGAGCAGAATAAAAGTAACAACTTCAGATAATAACTATATTATATAGACACATTCATCAATATTAGCTTCACTTATAATAACATACCTTCTCCACAATGTTAATTCAGTTTAGTAAAGTTTTAATTCCAATTAATCCGCTTTTTTATTTTTAACAACGCACGTGGTGTTGAACACATGAAAGCAAATGACTCATTTCAAATAACGTTACAGCTGATTGACAACCAGTGATGCCAGATACTGCATTTCAAATGCATTTTATAAATACCCAAATAAATACCCAAAAAAGGTATTTACCCGGCATTTACCCGGTATTTACCCATACATCGGGTAAATACCGGGTAGAATCCCATCTCTACATATGTGAGCTTTTCACCTCAGCCTAGTGTTGCCAACCGGGTGAAGTTTAACTGATGGCTGCTGCTTACATGGCTACTCATGGTTGTGAGAATGCTAAGTCTGACTAAACGTATGACACTATTCTCAATTGTTGGTTGTTATAATATATCGTGATTTATTCAAATTAAATTGGTTAAATTTACGATTATTGATTTACATGATGATAGATTAATGATTTAAATTAAAGAACATAGAGCATCTCGATGGCAGCAAACAAAAATAATATAAGAAAAAATAAAAAAAAAACTTCCATGTGTGGAGGATGAAAACAAGTTCTATCGACTTTCATCTTTACATTTCCTCCGTTCTTTAGGGAAGGAAGAGAGAGCGGCGATCCAGGCTTCCCCGCTGCGCTTCCACGATATTTGGACCCTGTGTCCATCGATCGTGCGTATGAATGAGCCCCTTGGTCTTCCCTTACGAGGCTGCTGCTGGAACTGCTTCAATACCTCTTCGGCCCGTTTTTGTACCTCTGGTGGTAAACCCGGGACGCTTCTCTTTTCCTTTCTTCTTACCGGGGACGGAGTGTCGGTGGCAGTCAATCTTGGTTTGCTTCGCTTCTGGCGTTGGCGGAGACTACTACTGCCGCTGCTTGTTGAACTACTACTATCACGACTACTCGCTCTAGTAGTGCTACCGGAACTGCTGGTGCGGGTGTCACGACAACGAGCCATTCTATCGGGGGGCATTTCAATTTTCCGTGGCGGCTCTCTATGCCTGGGGGTCTCTATAGCTTGGGGTCGTCCTATCACTTGGAAACCGTTAACGGTGTGCTGTATAGGCACAGATATCCCTAGTAGCGGTGGCTCGGAAGTTGGTGATTCGGCTAGTCGTGGAATGCGGACTCTAAAGTCTTTGAGGGCACCCTTGGTTCTCGGTATTGCTGGTTGGTTCAGTGGTGCCGGTTCTGCTGGGGGAACTGAAGGTGTCGTTGATGTGGCAGACGCTAGTTGGCATGTAGTCGACGTCGCGCCTGTCTCCTTTTCGGCGGATATTTGGCGCAAGAGAGTCTTGGAACTTATGGTCGTATGGCCGGGAACTGAGTCTGAGCGATCGACGGCCGGCCGCGAAGAAGTAGTGGAGTGCTCGGTGGTGAATGACTTAGTAGCATCTGCAGTCAGCGTGGGTCGCAGACGGCCACGCAGGCCCTTTTTCCAATTTGGACATGTTGGTTATTTGTTTGGCTAAAATAGACACAGAGAAAACGAGAGGAATTTAGAGACAATCATTAGTAGGTTTGTTGAGACCTAGCGAAAGGGAATTAGGCGTGGTATGGTTTCAGTTCACTTAGGTGTGCTGTTCGTTCAGTCTTTTCCCCGTCTCGTTTAAGTCGCACAATCGCCCCTGATGTAAAAGCCTTCACGACATAGGGTCCGTCATATTTCTGCGCAAGCTTTGCGTTGAAGTCATTAATGGCCTTAGATAAGGGATGTTGTCGAACCATCACTTGCTGTCCGATGTGTGGTTTCCAGTCTCTCCGGCGTAAGTTATAGTGACGAGCTTGATCCTTTGAAGCTCTAGTTAAGTTCTGGCGCACAATTGTAAAGATCTCCTGCATCTGAGTAGCACGGTCGGATGGATCTTGTTCTTTGGTGCCTGTGCCACGGACTACCTCGTCGTAGAGTGCTCGCGGAAGACGTGGCTCCCGACCCTGCGTTAGGAATGCTGGACTGTAACCGGTTGTCTCTGACACACTGGTATTGATCGCTAGCGAGATTTCTGGCAAGTTCTCGTCCCAAAGCTTATGATGACTGTCGGCGAACTGGGCTATCATAGTATTGACGGTTCGGTTGGCTCGTTCTGTGGGGTTCTCCTGAGGTGTGTAGGGTGCTGTCAGCTGTTGCTGAACTCCAATCTCAGCCAAATACCTTTGGAATATTCTGCTCGTGAACTGGGTTCCGTTGTCGGTTATTAAAATTTTTGGGACTCCGTATCGCGCCAGGATCCTTTCTCGGAAAGCCTTTAGTAAACTATCCGCTGTAGCTTTCCGTAATGGTACTAACTCTGTCCATTTAGAAAACTTATCGAAGAACACCAACAGCATATTATTACCATGCTTTGAACGGGGTAGCGGTCCGACGAAGTTCGCACACAGCACAGACCATGGCTCATCTGGGACTCTCGTCAGCATCTGTCCGGCGGGTGCTTGCTGGCTTGACTTGTAGCATTGACAGGATTCACATTTCCGTACATAGCGGCTTATATCCCGGAACATCCCTGGCCAGTAATACCGATTTGCTATTCGGGCGATGGTTCTTTGTATTCCCAGGTGGCCGGCGCTCGGGCTGTCATGGTTTTTTGTCAGTACACGTTCTCGCTGAGATTTTGCAACGCACAACTTCCATGGCGCGCAATCCTCGTCACTCGCATTCCGTGGCAAGTGCCGTAGTAGTTGTCCATCGACGATGATAAAATTTGGGTACTTGCTCGGGTCTTTAATGACCTCTTCACGCTTCTTTTGTAGCCATGCACACTCTGGCAGATTTTCTGTGTCCATAGTGATCCGTTGGAGGGCTTCGCTTGGTTGCCGGGACAGAGCATCCGCTACCACGTTGTGTTTGCCCTTACGTTATTGCACTGTGAAGTTAAATTGTTGGAGCTCCAGCGCCCGTCGAGCGATGCGTCCAGATGGGCTTTCTCTAGAATTTAGCCACTTGAGCGACAGGTGGTCGGTTATCACAACAAATTTGTAGCCTTCCAGGTACGGCCGCATCTTTCGGATGCCCCAGATGATTGCTAAGCACTCTTTTTCTGTTGGTGAATAATTCTTCTCGGTGACGTTTAAGTGTCGGCTGGCGTAGGCGATCACATGTTCCGCGCCGTCGATGTTCTGTGTCAAAACGGCACCGAGTCCCAAGTCGGTAGCATCTGTCTGGAGGAAAAACGTCTGTTCGAAGTCGGGGCATGCTAAAACTGGAGCTTCAGTGAGTTTATTTTTGAGTTCTTCGAACGCCTTCTGTTGTGGTTCGCCCCATTTCCAATGCTTCCCTTTCTTTAGGAGTGAGGTTAATGGTTGAACAACAGCCTCAAAATCTGAAATGAATCTCCGATACCACGACGCTATGCCGAGAAAACGTCGCACTCCTCGGACGGTTTGAGGAGGTTCGAGATCTTGGATAGCGGCGATTTTGTCCGGGTCACTGTGGATACCCTCAGAGCTAACAACATGTCCTAGATATTTAATCTTTTGCTGAAAAAACTCACATTTCTCGGCGTTTATACGAAGGCTTGCAGCTTGAAGTCGTCGGAAAACCTCTTTCAGTTTCCTCATATGCTTTTCAAAGGTCCTACCCGTGACTATGATGTCGTCCAAGTATGCGAAGGCGAAAGGCTCGCACTCCGGTCCTATCACCCGGTCGAGGGCACGCTGGAACGTCGCGGGGGCTGAATGGAGGCCAAATGGCATGACCCGCCATTGAAACAATCCACGCCCGGGCGCCGTGAACGCGGTGTATTTGCGGCTCTCGGTCTCCATCGGAATTTCCGCAAAATTTCCGTCTCCATCCTTGAGGTCGAGGCTGCTGATGTATTTGGCGTCGCGTAGCGGGCTAGAATGTGTGTGATGCGGGGCAGTGGATAGGCATGACTGGCTGTTAAGAGCTCGATAGTCGACACACAGCCGCCATGCCCCTGGTTTTTTTTTTTACGAGGACAATCGGTGCACTATGCGGGCTGTGCGATGGCTCGATGCATCCTTTGTCCAGAAGCTTATTAATTTCTTCGTCAATGATGGCTTGCATGGCTGGATTTCTGGGAAAGTATAGCTGTTTTATTGGTCTCTCATCGACCATGATGATCCGATGTTCAGTGATACTTGTTACTCCTTGCAAGGTTTCGAATTTTTTGAATTCTTCCTTCAGAAACGTCGACACTTGTTCCGACTCCTGCGCAGTACGTCCTGTGACCTGTCTGCAACACGCGGGCGATGGAGGAATTATAGACAGCGTACCCAGGGTAATAGTTTCCCCACCACAGCTGAGAGTTGCTTTGGTTTCCACCAGGAAGTCCATTCCCAGAATGACCTCGTCGGTAACGTCGGGCATGACTAAAAACTGAAACTTTCGATTTATGTTGCCCAATCGGACATTGGTTTTTACGGTATGGCGAAGTATTTTGACCGCCCCTTCGGCTAACGTGACCACATTATCGGTTGGGACAAATTCGCAGCTGTTGTGAATCTTGTGGACAAATCGGCGACTCAGGAAACTCCGCGTGGCACCGGTATCTATGGTAGCATTAGTTTCAGTGTACCGATTGTTATAGTGGAGAAAATGTGGCTGTTGTCGTGTTGAAGATGCCTTACTGGATTCGAGGATTTCCTTCTGGAGGACTCACCCCTCCTCGTTCTGGGTGAGCCCCCTCGTCGTTTTCCGGTCGTGTCCTACAGCACTGAATGGTGAGGACATTTCGACGTCCGCTGACCCAGCAGAAGATCATTTGGGGGTTTCGGCAGCTATGTCTTAGGTGCCCATTTTCCCCACAATTTCGACAAGCAGTGCTTGGGCTGATCTCCATTTGCAGCCCATGCTGACCGGCCGTTGGTTGGTGGTTAATGGCTTGGGGGGAAATTCTTACGTTGACGTGTCGATCCTGTTGTAGCATGCGGTGTTGCTCGGTACGCAAGTTAGCTCGCTGCGTTCGTTCGGGCTCGCGTGACTGAATAGTCTCGAGGTCGTCTGCCAGGTTTACCAACTTTCCTAGTGTTGTAAAATCTCTTCGTCGAATATACCACTGGTAGTCCGGGTGGGCGTTTCGAAAAATTCTCTCGAGTTTTTGCTCTTCGCTATAGCCTGCATGTCTCATGAGAGTTTGGAGATCTAGGACAAAGTTTTTGAATGGTTCTCGGTGTTTTTGGGTTCTGTTCCTGATGTCGTCGTCGATCCGCTCCAGGTACCTAGGCGGTAAGAAGAATTACAAAAATTTGTCTGAATAGCTCCCTGGTAGACCAATGCTCGTTATTATTACGATACCATACCAGGGAGCGGTCAGTGAGCAGTTCGGGCATCGTGCGGGGTAGACGGATTTTGTCGATATTGTAAACCTCGGCCAGCTCTTCTTTCTTCTTCTTTCTTTCCATCGAATTTAACTGACCACTTCCTTACCTTCTCTGCTACGGCAAGATATGGATCTGTCACTTGCATTGTCGCATTCGAGTTTGTCGGTCTGATTTGTTGCGCGAATGGCGGCAAAGTATCGGTGGCTGGAGTCGGGACGCGAAGGGTGCGTCCGTTGAACTTGTCCGTTTTCCGCCGGGGTCCTCAGTCGGTGGTGCTGGTGGCGAGGGTGATATCGCGCGACGGTGCTTTGCTTGCAGGTCAAGGAGTCGTTGTAGCTGCTCGTCCTTGTATTCTTTTTCATTGATGAACCCGCTGAAGCGTTTTCGAAGATCTTTAACGGTGCCGGAGGGGTCGAACTCGAAGTCATTTGCATAAGTAATCAACTCTTCCTTTTTCAGGGAATACACCCACGTGGTGGTCAACATGGCGTTGTAAAAATGGCTGTCTTATCTGGAATTATGAAAGGTTTTTAATTTATTAGTAATTATTCTAGTTACTTCTTGGACAACGTTCTTTCTTTTTTTTTTTGAGTTTCAGATTTTATCAAATGGTTATCTGTACAATAGTTTTTGGAAACAAAATCAAGCAATTTAGTCTTTACGGTGTTATTACACTTCGCACTGTTATATTTTTCCCCGACATAATCAAAGTTTTTTTTTCACTATTAAATTTTTTTAAGTTTATCTAAAATTTTTCCACGAGTTCATTAATTCACAGAAAAAAAAATATCTTGTTATTATATTTCTTCTCCCGTGCGCGGCGGATGATTTTTGTTTAGTTTTGTTCTCTGCACATAGTTCGATTATATTTAGGACTTTATTATATATTTTATTTTTTTTTTTTTATATTCCCGTGCGCGGCGGATGACTTCTTTTTTTTTAGAGAATGTTTTGATTAGCTTAACTAAACTGTGTTATTTTTCTGTTTTATTTTTTTTTTAAGACAAAGGTCCCTGCTCGGGCGCCATTGTGACGAACCTTTTTGCCGAGATATCACTCGCCGGTGTCCAGGGTTCGATCACAAAAAAAGATTTATTACACGTAACTTAAATTTCAATTCCACGTTTATTGTTTCTTCTCTTTTTTTTTTTTTTAAATTAAAGTTCATAGTTCACAGTTTTACTACATTATATCACTTATTCTTAGTTTTGTTTTTATTTTGTTTTATTTACTTTAATGCTAGCTAATTATGGTAAAGGGTTTTTTAATATAAGTTTACTCTTAGACTTATCCTGACTTCGGCGTAGTTTCCCGGTGTCGTATCCTGTCAGCTGTCAACATCGTCACCCGCTGTGGCTTAGCACGTCGGCTTAGGGAAGGATGCGTTATCCACTATGGCTTAACGCGTAGGTAGGTCTTTGGAAAATCAATTGTCATCCACTATGGCTTGACGCATTGATAGGAAAATCACTCGTCATCCACTATGGCTTGACGCGTTGATAGGTCTTAGGAAAGAATCGTTATCCACTATGGCTTAACGCGTAGGCAGGTCTTAGGAAAATCAATCGTCATCCACTATGGCTTGACGGGTTGATAGGTCTTAGGAAAATCAATCGTCATCCACTATGGCTTGACGCATTGATAGGTCTTAGGAAAATCAATCGTCATCCACTATGGCTTGACGCGTTGACAGGACTTTGGAAAATCAATTGCCATCCACTATGGCTTGACGCGTTGATAGGACTTAGGAAAATCACTCGTCATCCACTATGGCTTGACGCGTTGATAGGTCTTAGGAAAGAATCGTTATCCACTATGGCTTAACGCGTAGGTAGGTCTTTGGAAAATCAATCGTCATCCACTATGGCTTGACGGGTTGATAGAACTTAGGAAAATCCATCGTCATCCACTATGGCTTGACGCATTGATAGGTCTTAGGAAAATCAATCGTCATCCACTATGGCTTGACGCATTGATAGGTCTTAGGAAAATCACTCGTCATCCACTACGGCTTGACGCGTTGATAGGTCTTAGGAAAGAATCGTTATCCACTATGGCTTAACGCGTAGGTAGGTCTTTGGAAAATCAATCGGCATCCACTATGGCTTGACGCGTTGATAGGACTTAGGAAAATCAATCGTCATCCACTATGGCTTGACGGGTTGATAGAACTTAGGAAAAATCCATCGTCATCCACTATGGCTTGACGCATTGATAGGTCTTAGGAAAATCAATCGTCATCCACTATGGCTTGACGCATTGATAGGTCTTATTAAAATCACTCGTCATCCACTACGGCTTGACGCGTTGATAGGTCTTAGGAAAGAATCGTTATCCACTATGGCTTAACGCTTAGGCAGGTCTTTGGAAAATCAATCGTCATCCACTATGGCTTGACGGGTTGATAGGACTTAGGAAAATCCATCGTCATCCACTATGGCTTGACGCATTGATAGGTCTTAGGAAAATCAATCGTCATCCACTATGGCTTGACGCATTGATAGGTCTTAGGAAAATCAATCGTCATCCACTATGGCTTGACGCATTGATAGGTCTTATTAAAATCACTCGTCATCCACTACGGCTTGACGCGTTGATAGGTCTTAGGAAAGAATCGTTATCCACTATGGCTTAACGCTTAGGCAGGTCTTTGGAAAATCAATCGTCATCCACTATGGCTTGACGGGTTGATAGGACTTAGGAAAATCAATCGTCGTCCACTATGGCTTGGCGCATTGATAGGTCTTAGGAAAATCAATCGTCATCCCCTATGGCTTGACGAGTTGATAGGACTTAGGAAAATGATCGTTATCCACTATGGCTTAACGAGTGTGAAAGGTTTGCAGGAGCTAAATAATTATATATGACTTACCAGTTTGGCCGCTGTCGCGTGAATGAAATTTTATTTTCAGCTCGTTGCTTAAGTCACCCCAACTGTCTTGCACAGTCATGATGTGGTGGGTTTATGTTTCAGCTGCTTTCATATGTGTAGAGATGGGAAAAGGGTAAATACCCAATTGGTAAATACCGGGTAAAATGGGTAAATTGGGTAAAAATGGGTAAATACCCAGGTATATACCTAAAAGGTGGGTATAAACTATGTTGTAGAAAATTTGGTGAACAAACACTTTGCGATGCATAATTTGGTGTGTTTTATAATAAATTTTATAAATAGTAATAAAAATACTTACTGAGCAGAATAAAAGTAACAACTTCAGATAATAACTATATTATATAGACACATTCATCAATATTAGCTTCACTTATAATAACATACCTTCTCCACAATGTTAATTCAGTTTAGTAAAGTTTTAATTCCAATTAATCCGCTTTTTTATTTTTAACAACGCACGTGGTGTTGAACACATGAAAGCAAATGACTCATTTCAAATAACGTTACAGCTGATTGACAACCAGTGATGCCAGATACTGCATTTCAAATGCATTTTATAAATACCCAAATAAATACCCAAAAAAGGTATTTACCCGGCATTTACCCGGTATTTACCCATACATCGGGTAAATACCGGGTAGAATCCCATCTCTACATATGTGAGCTTTTCACCTCAGCCTAGTGTTGCCAACCGGGTGAAGTTTAACTGATGGCTGCTGCTTACATGGCTACTCATGGTTGTGAGAATGCTAAGTCTGACTAAACGTATGACACTATTCTCAATTGTTGGTTGTTATAATATATCGTGATTTATTCAAATTAAATTGGTTAAATTTACGATTATTGATTTACATGATGATAGATTAATGATTTAAATTAAAGAACATAGAGCATCTCGATGGCAGCAAACAAAAATAATATAAGAAAAAATAAAAAAAAAACTTCCATGTGTGGAGGATGAAAACAAGTTCTATCGACTTTCATCTTTACATTTCCTCCGTTCTTTAGGGAAGGAAGAGAGAGCGGCGATCCAGGCTTCCCCGCTGCGCTTCCACGATATTTGGACCCTGTGTCCATCGATCGTGCGTATGAATGAGCCCCTTGGTCTTCCCTTACGAGGCTGCTGCTGGAACTGCTTCAATACCTCTTCGGCCCGTTTTTGTACCTCTGGTGGTAAACCCGGGACGCTTCTCTTTTCCTTTCTTCTTACCGGGGACGGAGTGTCGGTGGCAGTCAATCTTGGTTTGCTTCGCTTCTGGCGTTGGCGGAGACTACTACTGCCGCTGCTTGTTGAACTACTACTATCACGACTACTCGCTCTAGTAGTGCTACCGGAACTGCTGGTGCTGGTGTCACGACAACGAGCCATTCTATCGGGGGGCATTTCAATTTTCCGTGGCGGCTCTCTATGCCTGGGGGTCTCTATAGCTTGGGGTCGTCCTATCACTTGGAAACCGTTAACGGTGTGCTGTATAGGCACAGATATCCCTAGTAGCGGTGGCTCGGAAGTTGGTGATTCGGCTAGTCGTGGAATGCGGACTCTAAAGTCTTTGAGGGCACCCTTGGTTCTCGGTATTGCTGGTTGGTTCAGTGGTGCCGGTTCTGCTGGGGGAACTGAAGGTGTCGTTGATGTGGCAGACGCTAGTTGGCATGTAGTCGACGTCGCGCCTGTCTCCTTTTCGGCGGATATTTGGCGCAAGAGAGTCTTGGAACTTATGGTCGTATGGCCGGGAACTGAGTCTGAGCGATCGACGGCCGGCCGCGAAGAAGTAGTGGAGTGCTCGGTGGTGAATGACTTAGTAGCATCTGCAGTCAGCGTGGGTCGCAGACGGCCACGCAGGCCCTTTTTCCAATTTGGACATGTTGGTTATTTGTTTGGCTAAAATAGACACAGAGAAAACGAGAGGAATTTAGAGACAATCATTAGTAGGTTTGTTGAGACCTAGCGAAAGGGAATTAGGCGTGGTATGGTTTCAGTTCACTTAGGTGTGCTGTTCGTTCAGTCTTTTCCCCGTCTCGTTTAAGTCGCACAATCGCCCCTGATGTAAAAGCCTTCACGACATAGGGTCCGTCATATTTCTGCGCAAGCTTTGCGTTGAAGTCATTAATGGCCTTAGATAAGGGATGTTGTCGAACCATCACTTGCTGTCCGATGTGTGGTTTCCAGTCTCTCCGGCGTAAGTTATAGTGACGAGCTTGATCCTTTGAAGCTCTAGTTAAGTTCTGGCGCACAATTGTAAAGATCTCCTGCATCTGAGTAGCACGGTCGGATGGATCTTGTTCTTTGGTGCCTGTGCCACGGACTACCTCGTCGTAGAGTGCTCGCGGAAGACGTGGCTCCCGACCCTGCGTTAGGAATGCTGGACTGTAACCGGTTGTCTCTGACACACTGGTATTGATCGCTAGCGAGATTTCTGGCAAGTTCTCGTCCCAAAGCTTATGATGACTGTCGGCGAACTGGGCTATCATAGTATTGACGGTTCGGTTGGCTCGTTCTGTGGGGTTCTCCTGAGGTGTGTAGGGTGCTGTCAGCTGTTGCTGAACTCCAATCTCAGCCAAATACCTTTGGAATATTCTGCTCGTGAACTGGGTTCCGTTGTCGGTTATTAAAATTTTTGGGACTCCGTATCGCGCCAGGATCCTTTCTCGGAAAGCCTTTAGTAAACTATCCGCTGTAGCTTTCCGTAATGGTACTAACTCTGTCCATTTAGAAAACTTATCGAAGAACACCAACAGCATATTATTACCATGCTTTGAACGGGGTAGCGGTCCGACGAAGTTCGCACACAGCACAGACCATGGCTCATCTGGGACTCTCGTCAGCATCTGTCCGGCGGGTGCTTGCTGGCTTGACTTGTAGCATTGACAGGATTCACATTTCCGTACATAGCGGCTTATATCCCGGAACATCCCTGGCCAGTAATACCGATTTGCTATTCGGGCGATGGTTCTTTGTATTCCCAGGTGGCCGGCGCTCGGGCTGTCATGGTTTTTTGTCAGTACACGTTCTCGCTGAGATTTTGCAACGCACAACTTCCATGGCGCGCAATCCTCGTCACTCGCATTCCGTGGCAAGTGCCGTAGTAGTTGTCCATCGACGATGATAAAATTTGGGTACTTGCTCGGGTCTTTAATGACCTCTTCACGCTTCTTTTGTAGCCATGCACACTCTGGCAGATTTTCTGTGTCCATAGTGATCCGTTGGAGGGCTTCGCTTGGTTGCCGGGACAGAGCATCCGCTACCACGTTGTGTTTGCCCTTACGTTATTGCACTGTGAAGTTAAATTGTTGGAGCTCCAGCGCCCGTCGAGCGATGCGTCCAGATGGGCTTTCTCTAGAATTTAGCCACTTGAGCGACAGGTGGTCGGTTATCACAACAAATTTGTAGCCTTCCAGGTACGGCCGCATCTTTCGGATGCCCCAGATGATTGCTAAGCACTCTTTTTCTGTTGGTGAATAATTCTTCTCGGCGACGTTTAAGTGTCGGCTGGCGTAGGCGATCACATGTTCCGCGCCGTCGATGTTCTGTGTCAAAACGGCACCGAGTCCCAAGTCGGTAGCATCTGTCTGGAGGAAAAACGTCTGTTCGAAGTCGGGGCATGCTAAAACTGGAGCTTCAGTGAGTTTATTTTTGAGTTCTTCGAACGCCTTCTGTTGTGGTTCGCCCCATTTCCAATGCTTCCCTTTCTTTAGGAGTGAGGTTAATGGTTGAACAACAGCCTCAAAATCTGAAATGAATCTCCGATACCACGACGCTATGCCGAGAAAACGTCGCACTCCTCGGACGGTTTGAGGAGGTTCGAGATCTTGGATAGCGGCGATTTTGTCCGGGTCACTGTGGATACCCTCAGAGCTAACAACATGTCCTAGATATTTAATCTTTTGCTGAAAAAACTCACATTTCTCGGCGTTTATACGAAGGCTTGCAGCTTGAAGTCGTCGGAAAACCTCTTTCAGTTTCCTCATATGCTTTTCAAAGGTCCTACCCGTGACTATGATGTCGTCCAAGTATGCGAAGGCGAAAGGCTCGCACTCCGGTCCTATCACCCGGTCGAGGGCACGCTGGAACGTCGCGGGGGCTGAATGGAGGCCAAATGGCATGACCCGCCATTGAAACAATCCACGCCCGGGCGCCGTGAACGCGGTGTATTTGCGGCTCTCGGTCTCCATCGGAATTTCCGCAAAATTTCCGTCTCCATCCTTGAGGTCGAGGCTGCTGATGTATTTGGCGTCGCGTAGCGGGCTAGAATGTGTGTGATGCGGGGCAGTGGATAGGCATGACTGGCTGTTAAGAGCTCGATAGTCGACACACAGCCGCCATGCCCCTGGTTTTTTTTTTTACGAGGACAATCGGTGCACTATGCGGGCTGTGCGATGGCTCGATGCATCCTTTGTCCAGAAGCTTATTAATTTCTTCGTCGATGATGGCTTGCATGGCTGGATTTCTGGGAAAGTATAGCTGTTTTATTGGTCTCTCATCGACCATGATGATCCGATGTTCAGTGATACTTGTTACTCCTTGCAAGGTTTCGAATTTTTTGAATTCTTCCTTCAGAAACGTCGACACTTGTTCCGACTCCTGCGCAGTACGTCCTGTGACCTGTCTGCAACACGCGGGCGATGGAGGAATTATAGACAGCGTACCCAGGGTAATAGTTTCCCCACCACAGCTGAGAGTTGCTTTGGTTTCCACCAGGAAGTCCATTCCCAGAATGACCTCGTCGGTAACGTCGGGCATGACTAAAAACTGAAACTTTCGATTTATGTTGCCCAATCGGACATTGGTTTTTACGGTATGGCGAAGTATTTTGACCGCCCCTTCGGCTAACGTGACCACATTATCGGTTGGGTCAAATTCGCAGCTGTTGTGAATCTTGTGGACAAATCGGCGACTCAGGAAACTCCGCGTGGCACCGGTATCTATGGTAGCATTAGTTTCAGTGTACCGATTGTTATAGTGGAGAAAATGTGGCTGTTGTCGTGTTGAAGATGCCTTACTGGATTCGAGGATTTCCTTCTGGAGGACTCACCCCTCCTCGTTCTGGGTGAGCCCCCTCGTCGTTTTCCGGTCGTGTCCTACAGCACTGAATGGTGAGGACATTTCGACGTCCGCTGACCCAGCAGAAGATCATTTGGGGGTTTCGGCAGCTATGTCTTAGGTGCCCATTTTCCCCACAATTTCGACAAGCAGTGCTTGGGCTGATCTCCATTTGCAGCCCATGCTGACCGGCCGTTGGTTGGTGGTTAATGGCTTGGGGGGAAATTCTTACGTTGACGTGTCGATCCTGTTGTAGCATGCGGTGTTGCTCGGTACGCAAGTTAGCTCGCTGCGTTCGTTCGGGCTCGCGTGACTGAATAGTCTCGAGGTCGTCTGCCAGGTTTACCAACTTTCCTAGTGTTGTAAAATCTCTTCGTCGAATATACCACTGGTAGTCCGGGTGGGCGTTTCGAAAAATTCTCTCGAGTTTTTGCTCTTCGCTATAGCCTGCATGTCTCATGAGAGTTTGGAGATCTAGGACAAAGTTTTTGAATGGTTCTCGGTGTTTTTGGGTTCTGTTCCTGATGTCGTCGTCGATCCGCTCCAGGTACCTAGGCGGTAAGAAGAATTACAAAAATTTGTCTGAATAGCTCCCTGGTAGACCAATGCTCGTTATTATTACGATACCATACCAGGGAGCGGTCAGTGAGCAGTTCGGGCATCGTGCGGGGTAGACGGATTTTGTCGATATTGTAAACCTCGGCCAGCTCTTCTTTCTTCTTCTTTCTTTCCATCGAATTTAACTGACCACTTCCTTACCTTCTCTGCTACGGCAAGATATGGATCTGTCACTTGCATTGTCGCATTCGAGTTTGTCGGTCTGATTTGTTGCGCGAATGGCGGCAAAGTATCGGTGGCTGGAGTCGGGACGCGAAGGGTGCGTCCGTTGAACTTGTCCGTTTTCCGCCGGGGTCCTCAGTCGGTGGTGCTGGTGGCGAGGGTGATATCGCGCGACGGTGCTTTGCTTGCAGGTCAAGGAGTCGTTGTAGCTGCTCGTCCTTGTATTCTTTTTCATTGATGAACCCGCTGAAGCGTTTTCGAAGATCTTTAACGGTGCCGGAGGGGTCGAACTCGAAGTCATTTGCATAAGTAATCAACTCTTCCTTTTTCAGGGAATACACCCACGTGGTGGTCAACATGGCGTTGTAAAAATGGCTGTCTTATCTGGAATTATGAAAGGTTTTTAATTTATTAGTAATTATTCTAGTTACTTCTTGGACAACGTTCTTTCTTTTTTTTTTTGAGTTTCAGATTTTATCAAATGGTTATCTGTACAATAGTTTTTGGAAACAAAATCAAGCAATTTAGTCTTTACGGTGTTATTACACTTCGCACTGTTATATTTTTCCCCGACATAATCAAAGTTTTTTTTTCACTATTAAATTTTTTTAAGTTTATCTAAAATTTTTCCACGAGTTCATTAATTCACAGAAAAAAAAATATCTTGTTATTATATTTCTTCTCCCGTGCGCGGCGGATGATTTTTGTTTAGTTTTGTTCTCTGCACATAGTTCGATTATATTTAGGACTTTATTATATATTTTATTTTTTTTTTTTATATTCCCGTGCGCGGCGGATGACTTCTTTTTTTTTAGAGAATGTTTTGATTAGCTTAACTAAACTGTGTTATTTTTCTGTTTTATTTTTTTTTTAAGACAAAGGTCCCTGCTCGGGCGCCATTGTGACGAACCTTTTTGCCGAGGTATCACTCGCCGGTGTCCAGGGTTCGATCACAAAAAAAGATTTATTACACGTAACTTAAATTTCAATTCCACGTTTATTGTTTCTTCTCTTTTTTTTTTTTTTAAATTAAAGTTCATAGTTCACAGTTTTACTACATTATATCACTTATTCTTAGTTTTGTTTTTATTTTGTTTTATTCACTTTAATGCTAGCTAATTATGGTAAAGGGTTTTTTAATATAAGTTTACTCTTAGACTTATCCTGACTTCGGCGTAGTTTCCCGGTGTCGTATCCTGTCAGCTGTCAACATCGTCACCCGCTGTGGCTTAGCACGTCGGCTTAGGGAAGGATGCGTTATCCACTATGGCTTAACGCGTAGGTAGGTCTTTGGAAAATCAATTGTCATCCACTATGGCTTGACGCATTGATAGGAAAATCACTCGTCATCCACTATGGCTTGACGCGTTGATAGGTCTTAGGAAAGAATCGTTATCCACTATGGCTTAACGCGTAGGCAGGTCTTAGGAAAATCAATCGTCATCCACTATGGCTTGACGGGTTGATAGGTCTTAGGAAAATCAATCGTCATCCACTATGGCTTGACGCATTGATAGGTCTTAGGAAAATCAATCGTCATCCACTATGGCTTGACGCATTGATAGGTCTTAGGAAAATCAATCGTCATCCACTATGGCTTGACGCATTGATAGGTCTTAGGAAAATCAATCGTCATCCACTATGGCTTGACGCGTTGACAGGACTTTGGAAAATCAATTGCCATCCACTATGGCTTGACGCGTTGATAGGACTTAGGAAAATCAATCGTCATCCACTATGGCTTGACGCATTGATAGGACTTAGGAAAATAATCGTTATCCACTATGGCTTAACGAGTGGGAAAGGTTTGCAGGAGCTAAATAATTATATATAACTTACCAGTTTGGCCGCTGTCGCGTGAATGAAATTTTATTTTCAGCTCGTTGCTTAAGTCACCCCAACTGTCTTGCACAGTCATGATGTGGTGGGTTTATGTTTCAGCTGTTTTCATATGTGAGCTTTTCACCTCAGCCTAGTGTTGCCAACCGGGTGAAGTTTAACTGATGGCTGCTGCTTACATGGCTACTCATGGTTGTGAGAATGCTAAGTCTGACTAAACGTATGACATTATTCTCAATTGTTAGTTGTTATAATATATCGTGATTTATTCAAATTAAATTGTTTAAATTTACGATTATTGATTTACATGATGATAGATTAATGATTTAAATTGAAGAACATAGAGCATCTCGATGGCAGCAAATAAAAATAATATAAGAAAAAATAAGTCCCATTGCACCTACATACCAAGTTTCACTATCAAAACTCTTACAGCTCAGAAATTACAATGATTTCTGAAAAGTCGGCGTAGATAAAGTGCGACACGCCCATTTCTTTAAAGGTTCTGGCAGTAACCATATGAACTAATCTACCAAGTTTTAGTCTTACTGTAAAAAAAGTCTGATATATATCCTTTATATGGATTTGTGGGCGTAAAAAGTAGGCGTGGTAACATTTATATATAAAGTGACCGCCATTTGGACCCATTGCACCTACATACCAAGTTTGACTATCAAAACGTTCACATCTCAGAAATTAAAATTATTTCTAACCGATAGCCCTGGCAGCTAGTGCTTACTTAGTTATAATTTTTAAATTATAATTAACTATAGTACATTAATAAATAAGTAAATAAATAAATAAAATAAAATTATTTCTGAAGAGTGGGCACAGATATAGTGCTTCCATGCACATTTTTTGCAAAGCTGTCGAGAGTAAGCGTATGAGCATAATTACCAAATTTTAGTATTTAACGATGAGAATCGTCTGATTATTTGTGGGTAAAAAAACCAAGTGGCGGCCGTGGCGAAGTGGGTAGAAGGTGTGGCCCATACACGAGAGAACCCTTGTTGGAATCCCACCTGACACGGATAGTTTTTCAATTGAATTAATTTTCCTGTTCGGCCATCACCTCTCTGCAGACAATGGCAAACCTCAGAGAGTAAAAACTGCTATGAAAAGCTTCTTGAGAACATAAGCCGTTCGGAGTCGGCATAAAACATGTAGGTCCAATTCTCGATCATTTGTGTGCAAACATTCCACAACACGCACAACACAATTGATCGTAAGAAGCTCGGTCAAAGTGCTTTCAAGGGCTGAAATTGGCCATTTCGTTTTGTTTTTTTTGTGGGTGGTACAAGTGGGCGTGGCAAATATTATATATATATATTGACTTCCACTTAGAGCACCTGCATATCAAGTGTTACTATCAAAACGTGTACAACTCAGGAATAAGCATGATTTCGAAAAAATGGGCGTAGATATGTTGCGACCACGCCCATTTTTAACAGTTGCCGACAGTGACCATATGAACTAAATTATTAAATCTTAGTCTTCTACGTCAAAAGCTGTCTGATATAAAGCATTTTTACTGATTTGTGGGCGGAAAAAGTGGGCGTGACAACGTTTATATTTACATAGTGACTGCCGTTTGGACCCATAGCATCGGCATACCAAGATTCACTATCAAAACGTGTACAACTTAGGAATAAGCATGATTTCGATAAAGTGGGCGTAGATATAGTGCGGCCATGCTCATTTTTTGTGCATTGGCCGACAGTAACCATACGAACTAAATTACCAAATCTTAGTCTTCTACGGCAAAAGCCGTCAGATATAAAGCATTTTTACTGATTTGTGGGCGGTAAAAGTGGGCGTGACAATATTCATATTTACATAGTGACTGCCACTTGGACCTATAGAACCTGCATACCAAGATTCACTATCAAAACGTGTACAACTCAGGAATAAGCATGATTTCGATAAAGTGGGCGTAGATATCGTGCGGCCATGCCCATTTTTTGTGTATTGGCCGACAGTAACCATACGAATTAAATTACCAAATCTTAGTCTTCTACGGCAAACAGTTGCTGAAAAGTGGATGTAAATATAGTGTGACTACGCCCATTTTTTGTAGTCACCGGAAGTAACAATCTGAACAAAATTACCAAATTTTAGTTTTATATGATTAAAACCGTCTGATTTATAGCATTTTTTTTTTTGCTTGTGGGCGATAGAGCCAATTTGGGTTGTATGGGATGTACCACGCCCCCTTGTCCAATCGACCCTAAACTTCACAGGAACACTTCCAGAATGTTGCTTCCTACCCCTAAAAATAGTATAGTATCCCTAAAAATTTCATAAAGTTTGGTTCGGTGGTTTTGGAGTCTATACGTGATATACACACATATCCACATACCCACATACATACATTCATTTTTATATATATAGATTTTCTCCAGATGCAAAACCCTTTTTAAATTCAATGGTGTACGCTATATGTAGAATTCCATAAAACGAATCCAGCAATGTAAAGTTGAAAGTCCGAGCTGAAAATTTTCTTTTTCTACCTACATTTTATAGCATTTAACTTATAGTTTCTTTTCAATCAATCTTTTCTAATTTTTAATTATTACCTCCAACAATTTTACTTTTGCGATGTCATTCATTTCAGTAGGCTTGGCTCCGCATATATTACAAGAAGATGTAGATCGTTGCCCAGTTAAACCGTTGCAAACCTTCCCATCGATCATTGTGCAGAGAGTTCAAATTTTGCAATGAATTCTATATCTTCCTTCACTATTGTTATAGGGTTTCATTTTTTAATTTTCTCTGTTTAAAATTGATATTTGTGTAACATTCTATCAGCCGTTTCTTTTACAAATTAAAATTTTATGGGACGGCAAAATCCAATTGAAGATGGGCGATCGTTTTTCCATATTATGTCTTCATTTTCATTCAATGATATCTGAAGTGGTACAAATGATATTATGAACACACTATTATCCTCATATATACGAGCATTTAAAAGTTCTGCTTGTGCCGATGTAGATGTTTCATTTGCAACAGATGTATCTTCATTCCAGCTTTGTTTAAATGTTTGTTGGCCCGATGATCCATCCATACCCCATTTTCCAATCAAACTGTACTGTTTACCATTCGAATTACTTAAACGTTCATTCGTTAGTGTACTAATTATCCGTTGAACAGTATGGTTCAACAACTCCTATAATTTTACTTCTGCACCTATTTCACTGTAATGAATCAATCATCGTAATTATAATAATTTTAAGAGTTCTGTGACACGTCTCCGTTTTGTTCTCTCCGAAATTTCGCTTCAACGTGGACGACCACGTTTTGAAGTTGAAGCTTTAATTGATAGCACTTCGTTTAAGTTGCTTTCTTCAATTTCTTGTTCCTTAATAAGTAATAAAAAAATTCTTAAAAAAATTTGATTTGGAGCCTACAACTTATATAAGTTATAGTATACCGAATCGTCAGCACATCCATCTAGGTCAAAACATGATTCCAAAAAAAACAGAGTTAACGATTACAAATCGCTCTTGGGTTCGTTTGCTGCAACACCAAAGGGAACTTAATTTTAGCTCAAAATATTTCACTTTTTTTTCAATGCGTCATCATCTAATTTTTTTGAAGCCTTTTCCTTTTTTTAATTAAAACACATTTTCATTACATACTTTTAATATTTTAGGACACTCTTGTATAATTATAATTATATAACCTTTGTTTTCTTGCTTCTTTTTAATGTTGTGAGCACTTGTTTTTAAGTAACGGTACGCGTTGATCATACAGTAAGGTAAACATGTAGGGTAAAAAACTACTTACGATTTAGTTGCTTATAAGTATTCATAAATATAAATTTAATTCGCTTTTAGTTGCCATTATTTAAGTTGAATACACATATGTAGGGCACTCCATACTCCAAATCGTACGTATTCAGCATAGATGGGCATAATGCTTTGAATTATTAGTGCATTAAAAATACCATTACGTAGTGGTAATGCAATTTAAATTGTTAGTTCAATTTACATGTACCATTCCCATTAACATGTAATGGTAATATGATAAAAATTCCATTACCATAGTATAGAATGGTAATGGAAGAAAAAATACTATTACCATTTATATGTAATGGTATTGGCAAAAAAAATACATTACCATTAATATGTAGTGGTAATGGAAGAAAAATCATTAAAATTAAGTGGTAATGAAAAATTTTAAAGGTAATGAAATTTTTTCATTAAACTCAGTATGCTGTAGAAACGAAAACAAAATGTCCATAAGAAGTACTAAGTTTTTTGCTAGGTAGTACGCTGTTGACGGAAAAAATCCGTTCAGTGCTGCCAAGTTCACAATCATATGTGGTACAGATACGTCTGTACATTTAATTGTCGTGGAAATTTGACATTCAACATAAAAAAATAAGCAGCATGCATGTGTTGGTGTTGAATTTATTAATTAACAAATTTATTTAGTTTATTAATGTTTATTTTGTATTCTTTTATTTTGTATTCTTTTAGTTTGTATTCTTTCGAGCATTTTTGGTTTGTATTCTTTCGAACATTTATAGACTCTTGTAATATATCTATTGGCCTAGAAGGCTTTTTATTACAACTGATGGATTAAATAAATAAATAAATAAATAAATAATGTGTAGTCTTGCTTTTGGTGGTGGTGGCATGTGTTGGTGTTGAATTTGTTAATTAACAAATTTATTTAGTTTATTAATGTGTAGTCTTGCTTTTTATAGAATATAAAAATGCAGCAATAAAAATATGAATGTCAACCAGAACAGCTAGTGTTTTTTCTACACACAAAAATTTTGACTACACCAAAATTTCGCATGTAGAATTAAATGCCCAAAAATTTTTGTTCCTACAGCATACTAAGCTTTACCATTAAAAATTTGGTGATAATGCAAATGTTTTCCATTACTTATAAAATTTTTTATTATCACTAAAGTTTAGTTTACCGCGAAAAAAAACTTTGATTTTACACATTATTTATGGTTTCACCAGGCAACGCTGAAATCCTTTCCAGAAATCACTGGATGAAATCAAAGATCCTTTATAGTTCTATACTCAATAATTTCCAGAAATGACAGTCACACCAAAATTTCGGGAAAAATATTTGCCATAAGATGGCATACTTTGATTTTACACACTATTATGGGTTTGGCCAAGCAACGCTGAAACCTTGTCCTGGACAAATTAGATGAATTAATTTGTTCAGCTCAAAGTTTCTATACTTAATAATATATATACTTAATAATCCTTTATAGCTTCTATACCAAATAATTCCCAGAAATGACAGTCGCACCAAAATATAGGGAAAAATATTTGCCATAAGATGGCAAACATTGATATTTTACGCACTATTATGGGTTTAGCCAAGCAACGCTGAAACTTTGTCCAGGAGAAATTAGATGAAATTAGATGAAATAATTTGTTGAGCTCATAGTTTCTATACTAAATAATTCCCGGAAAGAGCACACATACCAAAAAATCGGCAAAAATATTACCTTTTGCTTGGCATACTTTGATCTAGCACACTATTTATGGTTTCACCAGGCAACGCTGCAATCCTTTCCAGAAATCACTGGATGAAATCAAAGATCCTTCATAGCTTCTATACTAAATAATTCCCAGAAATGACATTCACACTAAAATGTTGCGAAGAATATTTGCCATAAGATGGCATACTTTGATTTTACACGCTATTATTGGTTTGGCCAAGCAACGCCGAAACCTTGTCCAGGACAAAATAAATGAAATAATTTGGTCAGCTCATAGTTTCTATACTAAATAATTCCCGGAAAGAGTACACTATTTTGGGATTGGCCGAGAAACGCTGAAATGCTCTCTAAATCCGTTCGTAATGAACGTTATAGACGCTATTTATAACGTTATATACAACGATAATTATACACTTTATAATTAGGTGTGTTTCCGTACTCTACACTGTGTAAGATTTGTGTAAGTTCAAACTGAGAGAGTAAAAATTAAATTTGAGAATAGTTGCAAAAGTACGGAAACAGCTTCTAGTAAGTTTCAAGCACAAAACATCTGATTTTGACTGCAGACATGTCAAGCGTAAATTGCGGCAATTAAAATTATCGTAAATTTGTTTGTGAAGTTGATGCTTGTTCTTCTTGATGCTTGTTCTTACTTTACTCGGAGTCTTGAGTTCTAGCACTCTCTGTGCACTGTGTGCTCGAGAGAGCGGT
This sequence comes from Coremacera marginata, assembly GCA_914767935.1. Classification (NCBI taxonomy): domain Eukaryota; kingdom Metazoa; phylum Arthropoda; class Insecta; order Diptera; family Sciomyzidae; genus Coremacera; species Coremacera marginata. The sequence goes on from OU612047.1 coordinate 105,190,345, forward strand.
TTTATGCTTGTTATTCTTCTCCCATTTCAAGCACAGAAAGTACGGAAACAGAAAATAGTGTCCCACAAGTTACACAGTGTGAGTACGGAAACACACCTATTATCTACATTAATAGATTCTTTTTAATACATAATTTCACCCTGTTAATTTCCCATCCGAATTTTTTGACAGTTGCAGCAACGTTGCTAATGGCACTGTTTACACGTCGTTCAAATTGAAGGATCATTAAAAATTTGTTGTTTTCCCAGCGTAAAAAAAGATTAACTCTCTGCGTGAGCGGCGGGTCGATCCATAGACCTTAAACATGGAATGTGCGCAGGGTTTGGGTCCCGCCACATTACTACTGCCCAATGAAAACTAAACCAGCCTCGGATAAGAACCCCAATTACGTTGACGACCACCGCAAACGAAAAACGGACAATGATTTACGGATATGCACCTGGAATGTCCGGACCCTTTATAGGGAAGGTGCCATTATCCAACTGGCGGAAGCCCTCAAAACAATACAATCTGACATCACCGCCATCCAGGAAATGCGATGGAAAGGGCAAGGCTGCTCTAAACAAGCACACTGCGATATCTACTACAGCTGCCATGCGGAGAAGCGCGAAATCGGATGTGGATTCGTCGTTAGCAGGAAACTACGCCACCTTGTTTCCCGGCTCACACCTGTGAACGAAAGATTGGCCACGATCCGCATCAAGGCAAAATTTTTCTACATAAGCCTTATTTGCGCGCACGCCCCGACGGAGGAAAAGGACGAAGCCGTCAAGGACGCTTTCTACGCTAGTCTTGAGGACGTATATGACCACCTTCCGGTCCATGACGTGAAAATAGTCCTCGGCGATTTTAATGCGAAAGTCGAAAGGGAAGGCATCTTTGGCCCCACTGTCGGTCAGTTCAGTCTTCACGAGACCTCCACAAACAACGGTCTAAGACTGATCGACTTCCCTGGCTGTCCCCACCTGGCTGTCCCCGGATCAAAAAACGCGAAACCAAATTGATCATGTTGTAATCGACGTAAGGCATGCCTCTAGTGTTCTAGATGTGCGTACATTTCGGGGGGTCAACATTAACTCCGACCATTATCTTGTTGCAGCCAAGATCCGCATGCGATTATGCAATGCCAAGAACATACGCACAGGAATGCAACGAAAGCTAGATGTCGCTAAGCTGCAATTTCAACGGACTGCCGAAGCCTACTCCGCTCAACTCTCGGTTAAGCTCAACCAACCAACCTCTGGACTCGACGACGCCGGCGGACTTTGGGCGCATATATCCCACTCCATGCGCGCTGCCGCTGAAGAAGTCATTGGTTTCCGGCGCCCGCAACCTCGGAACCAATGGTACGATCAGGAGTGTCGCATCGCGACAGCAGTAAAAAACGCCGCATACAGAAAAACGCTGCAGTCAGCTGCAACGCGAGCCGTGCGAGAAAACTACCGCGAAAAGAGGAAGGAAGAGAGGCGCTTTTTCAGACGCAAGAAAAGAGAGCAGGAAAAGCGTGAGCGTGAGGATCTAGAGGTATACCAGGGGAAGAAGGATGCACGAAAATTTTATCAACAGGTTAAGCGTCTAACCCAAGGTTTCAAGCCCGGAGCATCCACTTGTAGAGACGAAAATGGAGATCTGAATACGGATACACAGTGTGTGCTTAGATTGTGGAGACAGCACTTCTCCAATTTACTTAATGGCGACGATTCCACCAATGCCGCCCATCGAGAGCACAGTGCAGTGCCACCAATCGACGATGACGGAGTGGAAGTATCACCACCTAGCCATGAAGAGGTTCGAGTTGCTATCCAACGACTCAAAAACAATAAAACAGCGGGTGCTGACGGCCTGTCAGCTGAATTGTTTAAAACCGGCGGCGATGAATTGATAAGGCGCATGCATCAGCTCATCAGCAAAATATGGCCAGCAGAAAGCATGCCCGACGATTGGAACCTCAGTGTACTGTGCCCTATACAAATGCCCTATATAATGAATTTTCAACACTTCATCGCATCAATCAAAATTTTGATGGAGCTCAAGACCTTAAATTAAAATCATCGTAAATTTGTTTGTGAAGTTGGTGCTTGTTCTTCTTAATGCTTGTTCTTACTTTACACGGAGTCTTGAGTTCTAGCACTCTCTGTGCACTATATGTGCTCGAGAGAGCGGTTTTATGCTTGTTATTCTTCTCCCATTTCAAGCACAGAAAGTACGGAAACAGAAAATAGTGTCCCACAAGTTACACAATGTGAGTACGGAAACACACCTATTATCTACATTAATAGATTGTTTTTAATACATAATTTCACCCTGTGAATTTCCCATCCGAATTTTTTGACAGTTGCATCAACGTTGCTAAAGGCACTGTTGCGGACCCAATCTAAATAAAACATGAATACCCGTATTACTTTTATATATTAATTTGCGTAGCATCCCTGTTAATAAATGAGAAGTAAATTCAACACATCCCTAGATTTAAACGAAGGCGTTCGTCCAAATTTTTAAATTTATTGTCTTTTTTTTTCATTACACGAACGCTGCCTAGGATTGAAACAAATAAGTATGTAAAATATGATTGAAATGTAATTTTATTAACTCTAACTTCTTAATGTAGATAATAAAACCTCCCTTTCATGTACGACTTGTTAACTGGAGTTTAACCAATATTAAAAACAATAAGCTATTGCAAAAGCGTGCGTTTTATTATATTTGTTTCTTGCCAACCCGCAGCAAACATTTTTTATTATTTATTTGCCATCCAATGCCAAGATGCAGTAGCCGATCGAATAAAGGAATCCCACCAAAGAGTTTGGAAGATTATAATTGCAGGATGCCTTCCGACCGATCACCCAGCTCCAATGGCGAGGAGTCTACCGACGAAGCTCTTGACAGAACTGTCACGGAAAACTTATCAATTGCTGAGTTGAAAAAGCAAATTGAAAGGTTGAAGGCCAACATTGATGCTTCTGAGAAGGAAAAGCAAGCATTATTGCAGTTGGTCAACCAAAGGAAGGAAAGTAATGTAGCTGTTTCCAACGCCGCCGTTCTATGCTCCGCTGCGCCTACCACAGGTGCTTCGTATAACAACGACTTACACGCCGCCGTCCCATACTCTGCTGCGCCTACCACAGGTGCTCTGTATGCCAACGATATACACGCCGCCGTCGCATATTCCGCTTTGCCCTTTACAAGTGCTACTCATGCTCACGACATACATGCCGCCGTCGCACACACAAATGTTTTCGCTCTTAAGAACAACACGCCAAAGGATTCTGTTGTCACTCTTTCAAATGGATCGCCAATCGTAGCTACTAAGTCAGCACATACATATTTAAACTCTGCGACTAATATTCGCGGAGACAATTTTGCTCAGAACGCCACAATGTATCCAACAAGTATGTATAATTCTAATTTTTCTGCACCAGTTTCATATGATAATAATTTTTCACATTCGTTGCCTTATGGCCCGCCGAGCTCAGTGTCAATGACACAGCCTGTAAATAACAATAATTATAATTTAATACCGACATTTTTGCCGCCGACATATAACCACTCCAATCGAAAGTTTCAAGATTTACCAGAGTTCACGGGACTGCCAGAGCAGTGGCCTATGTTTGCCGTGGCTTACTCTGAAACTACCGCCGCCTACAAATACACAAACTTAGAAAATTTGTTGAGACTGCAGAAAGCACTTAAAGGAAGTGCTCGTGCCAAAGTTGAAGCCTTGCTAATACATCCAAACAATGTGGATGCAGTAATGCAAGCATTAAAATTTCATTATGGACGCCCAGAAATTTTAATAAGAAGCCAAATTGCCAAAGCCCGGGACTTTCCAGCCATTCCCGAATCCAGGATTGGTGAAATAGTAAATTTTAGTACTATGGTGTCCAACTTGACCGCGTTTCTGGAAATCGCAGGTGCAGCGCCTCATCTTGCTAACCCAACCTTATTGGACGAACTGGTTAGCAAGTTGCCTTGCAATAATAAGGAAGAATGGGCAAGATATACTTTTGCCATCATGTTCAGTTTAAAAATATGAGCGTTCCAGCACGTTGGAACGTGGTAAAAAAGGGTGTCTTATGTTTTTGTTGCTTATTTGCTGGTCATACCACTCAATGTTGTCCTCGTCGTCGAGAGTGTGGTATTGCTAATTGTCGCAAGTGTCACAATCGCCTGCTTCATAGTCAAGTTGAAGAATCTTTTAAAAATAATAACAAAAGCGATGCTCCTGCTAAGGAACTTTCGTCAAGTGTCTCAGCTATTGTCGAGTCTAGCGCTCCTGCCAGATCAACTAAAGAAAAAGTTTTTAATAAGCAAACACTTTTGAAATATTTACCCGTCCATTTAAAGGGACCAAAGGGAAGTTGCAACGTAATTGCATTCATAGATGACGGAGCAAAATATCATTAATTGATGAAAGTGTGGCAAGGAAAATTGGCGTAAAAGGCACAACTGAGAGACTTTCCTTAAAATGGTTTGGAAATCAAACAACGATTGAAATTTCACAAAACGTGAGTTTTGAAATAGCCGGAGATTTTAAGGACGCCGCACCATTTCAAATGAAAAATGTGCACACGGTAAAAAAGCTTTTCTTGCCAATGCAGACAATGAAATTGAAAGATTTTAAAGAACAGTATGATGAGCTCAATAACATTCCAATTAAAGATTATTTTGATACCATGCCTCAAATGTTGATTGGAATGCCACATACAAATTTTATTCGTCCACATAAAATTATAAATTTTGATGAAGGTTTCGCTGCACATTGTTCAAAATTGGGATGGACGCTTTTTGGTTCCAATGAGGAGAACAATAATGATGTTGTTGTTTGTCACGTAGATTCACAAGCAGTTCTTGATAATTTACATAGAGAAGTTGCTGAATATCTTTCTTTAGAGTCGTGCGGTATGAAGACCTGTTGTCCTGCGTTATCCGACAGTGACATAAGAGCAGAGCAAATTTTGAAAGAAACAACTACGAAAGCTGGTACGCAGTATGAAACAGGCTTACTATGGAAGTGTGACGATATCGAATTTCAGGAGAGCTACTCTATGGCCCTGAAACGCCTCGAAAAAGTAGAAAATAAAATGTCATCGAATGAAGAATACGCTGAGTGGTACGTTAATAAAATAAATGAATATATAAATAAAAATTATGCTCGAAAATTATTACCTGACGAAGCCGCTCGTATAGATAAGCGAACGTGGCACTTACCGCATTTCACTGTTTGTAATGTAAATAAAGGTAACAAATTAAGATTAGTTTTTGACGCGGCTGCCCAAGTGAACGGTCAGTCACTTAATTTGATGTTGTTAAAGGGCCCAGATGCGTACCAACCGAAACCACTACTTTCAATTTTATTTAAGTTTCGGCAAGCCAAAATAGGGGTTTGTGCCGACATTCGTGAAATGTTTCATCGAGTGAACATAAGGAAGGCCGATCAAAACGCGCAAAGATTCTTGTGGAGGGATGGAGACAGCACCAGGCCGCCAGATGTCTACGTAATGCAGGCAATGATCTTTGGATCCGTTAGCTCCCCATGCTGCGCCCAGTACGTAAAAAATTTAAATGCCAGTCAATTTATTCAAGAATATCCGAAAGCGGTCAAAGCCATTGTAGATTCGCATTATGTAGATGACTACGTCGATAGTTTTGACACACCTGATGAGGCTATAAAAACAACAAACAATGTTATTCAAATTCACGGAAATGCTGGCTTTGAGCTAAGAAGATTTATATCGAATTGCACTGAATTTTTGCAAGCAATGCCAGGTATGGCTCCATCATGCAAGCCGATTCTAACCAATTTTGACAACAAGGAATCAACCACGGATAAAATTCTTGGATTATTTTGGAACTCAAGCGATGATAATTTCTGCTTCCTCCTGAAATTTTCAAAGGTTCCGAAAGCTGTCTTGGAGGAATAAGAAGGCCCACCAAGAGAGAAGTATTGAGCATGACAATGTCAATATTCGACCCTTTTGGTTTTTTGGCAAGTATTGTTATAAAGTCCAAATTAATTTTGCAAGATTTATGGCGTCTAAATACCGACTGGAATGATGAGATTCCGGATGATGTCTACAAGAAATGGTTCCAGTGGTATAAGGAGCTGACTTTAGTACAAAATTTCAAAATTCCGAGGTGCTACAATTTGAATTTTACAAACCCGATGGCTAATATTCAACTCCATACATTTGTGGATGCAAGCGAAGTGGCTTACTCAGCAGTAGCATATTGGCGCATATGTTTCAATAATGAGATAAACGTAGTATTTGTAGCAGGAAAGTCACGATGCAGTCCGATTAAGGTTATTTCTATTCCGAGATTGGAATTACAGGCAGCTGTACTTGGAGTACGACTAAAGGAAGCAATTGTTGGCAGTCATGATGTTAGACCAAATGTAGCATTTTTCTGGTCTGACTTAAGGACCGTTATTCACTGGATCAGATCAGATACTCGCCAATATAAACAGTTCGTCGCTCACAGGATCGCTGAGGTACTCGATTTGTCCGATGTCAACCAGTGGAGATGGGTGCCTGGTTCTCAGAACCCAGCCGACGATGCTACGAGACCTAAAATATTTACAGAATTTTCAACCAAGATAAAATGGATTTCTGGTCCTTCATTTCTTAACGAGCCAGAAAAATGTTGGCCAAAAGTACCGGAACAAACTGACAATAACGAGATAACAGAAGAGAAACGAAAAAAGCTCGTGTATCATATGGACATCAGCGACGAGGTAATTCCTTTTGATAAATATTCTAACTATGAAAAATTGCTGAGGGTCGTAGCTTGGGTTCAACGAGCAATTGTGAACTTCAAAATGAAGAAGAAAAACAAACAAAATGTGATGACATCAAATTTATTAACTGCGAACGAGGTAAGTCAGGCTGAAATCTTGATTTGCAAAATAGCTCAAAAGGAAGTATGCCAACAGAAATGCAGCTTTTGCTGACGAACAAAACACTTAACAAGACAAGCTCCATTTTTAATTTAACTCCAGTCTTAGATTACGATAAGATCATTCGATTAGGTGGGCGCTTAAACAACGCTGCATGTATACCGGCGTCAGTCAGGAGGCCAATAATATTACCACCCGATCATATATTGACACGCCTAATTATTAAACATTATCATGAGAAATATAAACATATAAATCAAGAGTCTATTGTTTCAGCAATTAGAGCTAAATTTTGGATCGTCAATATACGTAAGCTTGTCAGAGCAGCGAAGCAAAATTGTCAAGAGTGCAAAAATAGATCAGCCGAACCAGAGACACCTTTAATGGGGCAGCTACCAATGGATCGCCTAACTCCGTATGTGCGACCATTTTCATACACTGGAGTTGACTATTTTGGACCTGTGCAAGTTTCTATTGGACGGCGCCACGAGAAGAGATGGGTGGCGTTCTTTACCTGTTTGTCCGTAAGAGCAATACATCTTGAGCTGGCCAGAGACTTATCGACCGATGCTGTAATATTATGCTTGCGTAATTTTATTAACCGTAGAGGTGTGCCTGTAAGATTGAGGAGTGATTGTGGCACTAACTTCATTAGCGAGTAATTTGGAATGGATCATCACGACGAAGGGCCTCGGAGCGGAGTGTACACTGCAGGGGATTGAGTGGATTTTCAATACACCTGGAAACCCATCTGCAGGAGGAGTATGGGAGCGGATGGTACGATGCGTCAAAAATGTGTTGTCGTTTACACTTAAGGAAAGAGCGCCACAAGTGGAAACACTTCAGAGCCTTCTTATAGAAGCAGAGAATTTGGTGAATTCACGACCGCTAACGCATTTACCTATAGAAAATAGTGAAGCAGAGCCTTTGACACCTAACCATTTTCTGATAGGTGGTCCAAATTATGTTCAAACTCCGGCAGTCGACGAGAATGTGTGCCTTCGAAAGCAGTGGCATATATTGCAGCAGCTAAAACAAACATTTTGGAAAAGGTGGGTTTTGGAGTACCTAACTACACTCACACGTCGTACAAAGTGGTATCAAAGAACTCAACCACTGCAAGTCGACGACTAATCATTTGCGCCGAAAACGAAAGTCGCGGGGAGTGGAAACGAGGTCGAGTTTTACAAGTGTTTACTTCACCTGATGGCCAGGTCAGATCAACCATGGTTAAGACATCTACTGGAACCCTCCGCAGACCAGCATCAAAACTAGCGGTTTTAGACGTAAGAAGTGAATCTAGGTTCGAAACTGCGATTCACGGGGGCCGGAATGTTGCGGACCCAATCTAAATAAAACATGAATACCCGTATTACTTTTATAAATTAATTTGCGTAGCATCCCTGTTAATAAATGTGAAGTAAATTCAACACATCCCAAATTTTTAAATTTATTGTCGTTTTTTTTCATTACACGAACGCTGCCTAGGATTGAAACAAATAAGTATGTAAAATATGATTGAAATGTAATTTTATTAACTCTAACTTCTTAATGTAGATAATAAAACCTCCCTTTCATGTACGACTTGTTAACTGGAGTTTAACCAATATTAAAAACAATAAGCTATTGCAAAAGCGTGCGTTTTATTATATTTGTTTCTTGCCAACCCGCTGCACATGCCGCAGCAAACAGGCACTGTTTAAACGTCATTCAAATTGAAGGATCATTAAAAATGTGTTGTTTTCCCAGCGTAAAAAACGATTAACTCTCTGCGTGAGCGGAAATGAATTTTCAACACTTCATCGCATCAATCAAAATTTTGATGGAGCTCAAGACCTGCATCAATCACAGGGTAGCATAATCAACTTTTCTGGTACTTACAACAACACTTTTAGTCAGCATCGGCCATTTAATCAAAAAATCACGTGTGAACAGCTATTCAATCAAATATCTCGAAGAGAAAAAAAAACACAATATCAAATCATGGGTCAAAGAGTTTGACCACGCAAGTGTTAAAATTTTTCGTCAAATTTCATTATTGTCTTGCACACCGAAGTGAACACATCAGCAGCACTCCATATGCTTTCTTTTATAATCTTTTTTAATAAATTTCCGATTTAATCTGCCAAAGTTATGGATGTAGTCTATAAATTTCAATAAAATCATTACAAAAATCTTCATCGCTCATTTTGAATTGATTTGTTCACGTTGAAATCTTTTTTTAAGTGACGAAATCGCACTAGAAAATTTGGCGGGTGCTCACACGTCAAATTTTTCATCAAATCGTTCGTCAAACAACCGAAAAATCAAAATATTTTGATTTTCGTCAAATGATTTGACCTACAATTTGATGAGTGTTCACATGTCACATTTTTCGTCGAATTCCATACATATTTCTGTTTGTCAAACTTTTTGATGACTTGGTGATGAAAAATTTGATAATGTGGTCAGCCCCATTTACAAGACGACCGTGCAGATAGCCACGATTTTTTCGTCGACTCCCAGCAACGAATTTTTCGTAAGCCAATTCCAACGACTTAGCGCTACGCGCACAAGGTGCTTATTTACAGCAATAAGGCCCAACCAAAATAGATGAAACGAAACGATAGCAACTTGCCGAATGTCTGCACTCGTTACGTCTGCTTTGACATTTAACTCAAAAAAAGACGAGTTCCTACATGTCCGTGAAGTTAACAACCAATTTTGACAACCAATTCCATTCTCACGCGTTCTATGAGGTTTTGACAGATCTTCAAACGTCAAATGCGATTTTTCAACAACTATTTTGGACAACTGTTTTGCGACTTTTAGGAGATGGACAAAAAGCGATGGTGGAGCTCTTAGGACAACTAATGGAAACAGTTCGGAAAACAGGTGAGAAGAAAATTTTACATAGTTATAATACAAAAATAAATGAAATCATTTCCTACGCTCACAGGCTCAAAAAAATGCAGCATTCATTTTCATGGACCAGAAGCTTTTTGGAGTTTTTGGACATAATGCCTCAATGCAGGTCAATGATTTGTATATGGATAAGTTGGGAAAATATGTGTCTTCTTGATAATTATAATGGCATTTTAATAACTTTTTCCATTTTCTCCTTATAGGCCTTATTCTCTGAGGTAGAAATTTGACGGATGCTTCTTTCGCCTGCTGGACAGAAAGCCTTGGAATAGATGGATCATTTACCAACCATCAAGTAGGAATTCAAAATACCTTTTATTTGATACGAAACTTATTATTGTACTCTTCAACTTCTTCCAGAGACCTGGCAAATCCTTTCGGAGCAAATATGGACACTTTCATTTTAGGAGTTGTTGGGCACTTTTTGTCGCAGGAGCAACTAAGTTTCCACTAGCACCAATCACGTAAATATATTTCTTTTTAATGGCACTGATTTTGGACTCATAACTATTATAATTTTTCTATGCCAGGTGTCATCCTTGGGAAAAGCAGATTAGGAGCTATTTTTAAGGATTCCGGACAGAACCACATGACCAACTACAAAAAATTATAGAACATCAACAAGGTATGTATAATAACTTCCATTTTAAATCAAATTCGTTATATTTTGTTTCTTACTTTATCCAGAACACCACCTAATCCTTTTAGGACAAAATTGGCCAATTTCATTTTTGGAGTTGTTGGGCACTAGTAGTTGCAGGAGCATCGTCATTTATGCAAGCATCAATCAGGTAAGTATGCACCTTCTTGATAGCATTTATTTAAAATTTTTAACCTTCGCCATTTTTTTTTACCAGGCTTCATCCTTGGAAAAACTAGATTTGGGACGATTTTTGAGGATTTTGGACACTTCTTCATGGAAAACTAAAAAAAGTCATATACCATCAAAAAGATATTTATTGCAGTCTTATGATGACATCAAATTTAACAATATTTCTTCTTTACTTTTTCCAGAATCCTATGTAATCCTTCCTGGACCAAAATGGCCAATTACATTTCTGAGGTTGTTGGGCCCTTGTAGTTGCAGGAGCGACTTTATTTATATCAGAATCAATCAGGTAAGTTTACATCTTTTTGATAGCACTTATTTCGAGCTTGTAACCATTACCGTTTTTTTATGACAGGCTTCATCCTTGGGAAAAGCGGATTTTGGACGATTTTTGAGGATTTTGGACACTTCTTCATGGAAAACTATAAAAACTCATGCACCACCAAAAAGGTATTTATTGTTGTCTTATGATGGCGTCAAACTTATTAATATTTTTTCCTTACTTTTTCCAGAATCCTATGTAATCCTTTCTGGACCAAAATGGTCAATTTCATTACTGCGGTTGTTGGACTCTTGTAGTTGCAGGAGCGACTTTATTTATATCAGCATCAATTAGGTAAGTATACACCTTTTTGATAGCACTTATTTCGAGCTTGTAACCATTACCGTTTTTTTTTATGACAGGCTTCATCCTTGGAAAAACCAGATTTTGGACGATTTTTGAGGATTTTGGACACTTCACCATGGAAAACCAAAAAAAAATCATACACCACCAAAAAGGTATTTATTTATTTATTTATTATGATGACATCAAATTTAACAATATTTCTTGTTTACTTTTTTTCAGAAGTCTATGTAAATCTTCGTGGACCAAAATGGCCAATTTCATTACTGCAGTTGTTGGGCCCTTGTAGTTGCAGGAGCGACTTAAATTATATCAGCATCAATCAGGTAAGAATGTACCTTCTTGATAACATTTATTTAAAATTTGCAACCTTCGCCATTTTTTTTTACCAGGCTTCATCCTTGGAAAAACCAGATTTTGGACGATTTTTGAGGATTTTGGACACTTCACCATGGAAAACCAAAAAAATCATACACCACCAAAAAGGTATTTATTGTAGTCTTATGATGACATAAAATTGAACAATATTTCTTCATTACTTTTTCCAGAACTCTATGTAAATCTTCCTGGACCAAAATGGCCAATTTCATTACTGCAGTTGTTGGGCCCTTGTAGTTGCAGGAGCGACTTAAATTATATCAGCATCAATCAGGTAAGTATACACCTTTTTGATAGCACTTATATCGAGCTTATAACCATTACCGTTTTTTTATGACAGGCTTCATCCTTCTACCTTATTTCTACCTTATGTTCACTGGATCAAAATGGACACTTCCGATGTTGGAGGTGTCGAGCTTTTGTTGTTGAGGTAGCAAATTAATTTATACCAGCATCAATTAAGTAAGCACTAACTTTTTTAATCCAATTTATTTTGAGATTTAAACTTGCGTCTTTTTTTCATATTTTCTTTTCAGATTTAAGATATTTTAGATTTTAGAATTCATATTTTTTATTTTATCTACGCTGAATAAAAATAGACTTCATCGTTGTTGGTGGTGTTGGGCATTAGTTGTTGCAGGACTCACTTAATTTTAACCCAAATCAATAAGACGAGTATTAGGTCCGTAGCCAAGGAAGGATTGTATTTTAATCAACTCCTTTCAAAGAAAAATTGAGATAATTATGTAAATTTTTTCGAAAAAGCAAAAGTTATAATTTTCAATACCATTTTAAAAAAATCGCTTGAGCAATAAAAACACTTTTAAAAAAATTGAAATTTTTTCAATAATTTTAAATTTGGACCGATGGCTACATATTAACAAGGTTCCCATAATAAATTACTGTTTAATTCTTTGTATAAAAATTATTCAGCTAAGAAATCGTTTTAAAAAAAAATCATATTTTGGTTTTTGGCGATTTTACCTCTATAACTCTCAACTTGTTTGAAAAAAATTTGAAGAAATGAATCACATTTTCAGTCATAGCATCATAAGAAAATTGAACAAATATATAAATCATTACATTTAATTAATTATTTTTAACTTCTCAGGCAGAACTACAAAAAGGAGTAAACATAATTACACACCATCAAAAATGAATTTTTAATGGCTATAATTTGACATAAAATTCAATTCTTTTCTTTTCCTAGCTAAGCAAACGACTAATGCACTAGACAAAAGTTTTTGGATATTTCAAGCTAGTCTCTTAATCTTTTATTAACAATAAATTTATGTTTTACAATTAAGATTTTACATTTAAATTTTTATTGTCACTTTAAGATATATAAGATAACATCAGAAAAAAATTTTTTTTAATAGTTAATTGATACCAACCTTATAAGTAATTTTTTTAAATAAATTTAAATTAAATTGCTCATTTTAAAATGAAATTGTTTTATTACATTAAAAAATGGTGGTAACAGAATTTGATTTTGGACAGGTACAAAATTATTGCAAAATTTTTTTACATAGCAGTTAACAATGAGATAAATTAAACTAAATAAATAACATAAATATTTAAAATAACAGTTAACAAACTTAGCTTTAAGGTTAAAACTTTTTATATAAGTATTTTTTATACAAATATCTCTATTATTTTTAATAGAAGTAGTTTTCATGCCAGCTGGTCAGGACTAATTGACTGCTTTCGGCCTCTGGACAGGAGCGCGTTGGCACTGTCTTCAGAGGCATTCAGCTTCTAAAAATAAAGTAGTAAATTCTAATAAAAAAGATTTAAATATTTTTCACTTTACTTATTTAAACATCAAAGAAACTAAACAATGCTGTTAAAATGTTATACTATTACAATGCTACATTAATAAAGCAAAGGAATTATAATAATAAATGTATATACAGAAACCATTTTAATTAAATAAATTGTTTTGATTTTTAAATAATACTATTTTTTAATAACTTGTGTTCAATAACTACTTCACAATTCTTCATATTTATTTAAAATTTAGACCTAGTTAACACCTGATTAATGTATACACAGAACTTCAGTTCGAAAAAAACTGCTTTCCATCAACGGAATTCATTACTTGACAACATCATTGTTCATCAACAACTGTTGTTCATCAACAACTGTTGTTCATCAACAACTGTTGTTCATCAACAACTGTTGTTCATCAACAACTGTTGTTCATCAATAACTGTTGTTCATCAACAACTGTTGTTCATCAACAACTGTTATCCAACAACAAATGTTGTTTATCAACAATTGTTGTTCATCAACAACTTTTGTTCATCAACAACTGTTGTTCATCAACATCTGTTCATCAACAACTGTTCTTCATCAACAACTGTTGTTCATCAACAACTGTTGTTCATCAACAACTGTTGTTCATCAACAACTGTTGTTCATCAACAATTGTTGTTCATCAACAAATGTTGAAGATTCAAAATTTGCGAGAAGTGCTACCAAGAAGGTGGATACTTACCCGATTGATCCTTGTAGAAACAAAGATGATCCTATAGCTTCTAGTACCCAACAACCGCAGCAATGAAATTGGCCATTTTGGTCCAGGAAGGATTACATAGGATTCTGGAAAAAGTAAGTAAAACATATTAATAAGTTTTATGTCATCATAACACTACAATAAATACCTTTTTGATGGTATATGACTTTTTTTGATTTTCCATGATGAAGTGTCCAAAATCCTCAAAAATCGTGCGAAATCCATTTTTCCCAAGGATGAAGCCTGTCATAAAAAAACGGTAATGGTTATAAACTCGAAATAAGTGATATCAAAAAGATGTATACTTACCTGATTGATGCTGATATAATTTAATTCGCTCCTGCAACTACAAGGGTCCAACAACCGCAGTAATGAAATTGACCATTTTAGTCCAGGAAGGATTACATAGGATTCTGGAAAAAGTATGGAAAAAATATTAATAAGTTTGATGTCACCATAACACTACAATAAATACCTTTTTGATGGTATATGACTTTTTTTGGTTTTCCATGGTGAAGTGTCCAAAATCTGGGTTTTCCAAGGATGAAGCCTGGTAAAAAAAATGGCGAAGGTTGCAAATTTTAAATAAATGTTATCAAGAAGGTGCATACTTACCTGATTGATGCTGATATAATTTAAGTCGCTCCTGCAACTACAAGGGCCCAACAACTGCAGTAATGAAATTGGCCATTTTGGTTCACGAAGATTTACATAGAGTTCTGAAAAAAGTAAACAAGAAATATTGTTAAATTTGATGTCATCATAAGACTGCAATAAAAACCTTTTTGGTGGTGTATGATTTTTTTTTAGTTTTCCATGATGAAGTGTCCAAAATCCTCAAAAATCGTCCAAAATCTGGTTTTTCCAAGGATGAAGCCTGGTAAAAAAAATGGCGGAGGTTAGAAATTTTAAATAAATGCTATCAAGAAGGTGCATACTTACCTGATTGATGCTTGCATAAATGACGATGCTCCTGCAACTACAAGGGCCCAACAACTCCAAAAATGAAATTGGCCAATTTGGTCCTAAAAGGATTAGGTAGTGTTCTGAAAAAAGTAAGAAACAAAACTTAACGAGTTTGATTTAAAATGGAAGCTATTATATATACCTTGTTGATGTTCTATAATTTTTTGTAGTTGGTCTACGTTTCTGTCCAGAATCTTTAAAAATAGTAATAATCTGCTTTTCCCAAGGATGACACCTCGCATAGAAAAATTATAATAGTTATGAATCCAAAATCAGTGCCATCAAAAAGATATATATTTACGTGATTGATGCTAGTGCAAACTTAGTTGCTTCTGCGACAAAAAGTGCCCAACAACTCTTAAAAGGAAAGTGTCCATATTTGCTCCGAAAGGATTGGCCAGGTCTCTGGAAGAAGTTCAAGAGTTACAATAATAAGTTTGGTATCAAATAAAAGGTATTTTGAATTCCTACTTGATTAGTGGTAAATGATCCATCTATTCCAAGGCCTTCTGTCCAGCAGGCGAAAGAAGCATCCGTCAAATTTCTACCTCAAAGTAAAAGGCCTATTACGAGAAAATGGAAAAAGTTATTAAATTGCCATTATATTTATCAAAAAGTTACATATTTTCCCAACTTATCCATGTATAAAACATTGGTCTGCATTGAGGCGTTATGTCCAACAACTCCAAAAAGCTTCTGGTTCATGAAAATGAGTGCTTCATTTTTTTGAGCCTGTGAGCGTAGGAAATGATTTGATTTATTTTTATATCATAACTATGTAAAATTTTCTTCTCACCTGTTTTCAGAACTGTTTCTTCCAAAGGATCCTGCAGCGCATTTTGTCCACCACCAAAACTGTTGTCCAAAGGGTTGTTATTTTTTTTTTGCCAAATTGCGATTTGGCGGGTGTGAAGTTAACAACTCTTTGCCAGCGGGTGTGAAGTTAACAACTCTTTGCCAACAACTTTTTCAGCTGTCAAAAAGTGAGGAACGACTGAAATTGGAACAACTGAGAGCTCTCGACTTGACAAATCGCAATTTGGCAAAAAAAAACAACCCTTTGGACAACAGTTTTGGTGGTGGATAAAATGCGCTGCAGGATCCTTTGGAAGAAACAGTTCTGAAAACAGGTGAGAAGAAAATTTTACATAGTTATGATATAAAAGTAAATCAAATCATTTCCTACGCTCACAGGCTTAAACAAAATGCAGCACTCATGTTCATGAACCAGAAGCTTTTTGGAGTTGTTGGACATAACGCCTCAATGCAGGTCAATGTTTTATATATGGATAAGTCGGGAAAATATGTATATTTTTGATAATTATAATAGCATTTTAATAACTTTTTCCATTTTCTCCTTATAGGCCTTATTCTCTGAGGTAGAAATTTGACGGATGCTTCTTTCGCCTGCTGGACAGAAAGCCTTGGAATAGATGGACCATTTACCAACCATCAAGTAGGAATTCAAAATACCTTTTATTTGATATCAAACTTATTATTGTAACTCTTCAACTTCTTCCAGAGACCTGTCAAATCCTTTCGGAGCTAATATGGACACTTTCCTTTTAGGAGTTGTTGGCCACTTTTTGTCGCAGGAGCAACTAAGTTTCCACTAGCACCAATCACGTAAATATATATCTTTTTGATGGCACTGATTTTGGATTCATAACTCTTATAATTTTTCTATGCCAGGTGTCATCCTTGGGAAAAGCAGATTAAAAGCTATTTTTAAGGATTCTGGACAGAACCATATGACCAACTACAAAAAATTATAGAACATCAACAAGGTATGTATAATAGCGTCCATTTTAAATCAAATTCGTTAAATTTTGTTTCTTACTTTTTCCAGAACACCACCTAATTCTTTTAGGACAAAATTGGCCAATTTCATTTTTGGAGTTGTTGGGCACTAGTAGTTGCAGGAGCATCGTCATTTATACAAGCATCAATCAGGTAAGTAGGCACCTTCTTGATAGCATTTATTTAAAATTTCTAACCTCCACCATTTTTTTTTTACCAGGCTTCATCCTTGAAAAAACTAGATTTTGGACGATTTTAGAGGATTTTGGACACTTTTTCATGGAAAACTAAAAAAAGTCATATAGCATCAAAAAGGTATTTATTGCAGTCTTATGATGACATCAAACTTATTAATATTTCTTCTTTACTTTTTCCAGAATCCTATGTAATCCTTCCTGGACCAAAATGGCCAATTACATTTATGAGGTTGTTGGGCCCTTGTAGTTGCAGGAGCGAGTTAAGTTATATCAGCATCAATCAGGTAAGTATACACCTTCTTGATAACATTTATTTTAAATTTGTAGCCTTCGCCATTTTTTTTTACCAGGCTTCATCCTTGGAAAACCCATATTTTGGACGATTTTTGAGGATTTTGGACACTTCACCATGGAAAACTAAAAAAAGTCATATACCATCAAAAAGGTATTTATTGTAGTGTTATGATGACATCAAACTTATTAATATTTTTTCCTTACTTTTTCCAGAATCCTATGTAATCCTTCCTGGACCAAAATGGCCAATTACATTTCTGAGGTTGTTGGGCCCTTGTAGTTGCAGGAGCGACTTTATTTATATCAGCATCAATCAGGTAAGTATACATCTTTTTGATAGCACTATTTCGAGTTTGTAACCATCGTCATTTTTTTATGCCAGTCTTCATCCTTTGGAAAAGCGGATTCCATTCTTCCATTCTGAGTTAACCTGTTCCATTGCTATTTTGCTCCATCTGTATGAATCTGTTTTTTGTTTTTTTAATTTTCCTGATTGTTGTTCTTCAAGTGAATCTTGCTGAATACCCTCAACTCTTTCAGCTGCATCCGTCGCATATAAAAACATATCAACTTCATCAGATCCATCACTCTCCGCATCCTCAACAACATTAGCATCCATAGCATCATTCTTTCCTCTCTCAAATAATTTTTCAATAACATCGTCTTCATCGTCTTCCAAATCACCATCTTGATCGGAATCGTACCAATCATAATTTAAAAACTTAATCATCTCTGCCTCAGTAATTTTTTTACGAGCACTAGCCATATTGACCTACATATGTAAAAAAAACACAAATCACTCACATTAATACCCAATGTTGCATATACGCAACATCAACAAATTCAAAATTCAGCAGATCACATTTCACTTTATATTTTAGCAAAGTTAACTGAAATACATTATTTAAAATCTTTTTCATCACATAATGTTTTCCATTTGCACTAGGAAGTTATAAAACTAATAAATAAACACATTCGAAAAACTCACCTTCAAACGAAAAATGCGAAATTTTTTTAAAGTCTCACTAATTGCCACGTATGTTTTCGCGTCGATTGACAAATATGCACTCAAGTATACGAATGAAAAGAGAAAAAAATAAACAAACAACAAAAATTAAATACCGTTAGTTTGAGTACATAAAAAAAAAGTTACAGTGTGCCAAAGACAGAAAACATATACGCAACATTGGGGATGAAAGGGTTAATAGATTCACTTTGCAATGGAAGATAATAATCAAAAGTACTTAATCTTCTTGAATTCACTCCAACCGTTTTGCGCTTTGTCTCAAGTTTTTTTGCAAACCTGGCAATGTATTCCAGTTGATTTTGTAATGACCCTTACGCCTTAAAATCATTAAATATTAGCTTTCGCGTTTGATGCGAAAAAATCCTTATAGTTTCGGTTTGCTTTTTTACAAACCGATTCTAAATTGTAACTTAACCCTAACGTACGTCCTGGTACAATGTTTTTATGAGTTTGTGTTAAGTATTCTTTTCCGTGCTCCGTCATTTGTTTCGCATGCTTTTTTATTGATGTTTTTATTTCTTGTTATGACAACTTCCCCTTTGACAAAATTCACTTCATAATCTTCTGGGCGCATACTGGTACGCACTGTAGTCCTCATGACTTCTGAGGAGCTACGCGGTATTGTTAAATGCGCTTCGCAAGAAATATCATCAACAAAATGGTCCACACATATCAAACAACTGCATCTGAAACAGGAACTAAATACTTCTTTTCTGCATCCAAAAGCTTCACAAGATTGTACGTTAGTGGTTGGGTCCAGAGGACACATAAATGCGTGTTGATCGTCTTGTGTTAATGATGACCGAAAATATTTTTTCTGTGCAAGAGGTTCATCGTCTGAGGAGCTCCCTGATGATGGAAGATGATGATAACCCTTTTCACTCATTATATCTGAATGTTACCTGGCACTTAAAAAACAGCATTTTTGTCAAGCTTCAGTTAATTACGTCAGTTAGTCATACGAGCGACGATTTATGACCGGAAAAGTTATTTTTTCTGGACTTTAAAAGTATCTTAAAACATTGTAAAACGTTTTTAATATAAACATAATGTATAAAAATGCCTTTAGGTGAGAGGGCCGGACAAGTCATTATTTTCCAGGTAAAATTTTAGGTTCTAGTCCGTCACTGTCCACCTCACAGCAGTAAATTGCAACTTTTGGGAGTAATATTTGCATATCAAAGTATGGTAAAGTTAACAAGCAATCAAAGAATTCCATCACAATAACATACATAATATCTGCATTCCCGTGGCACTGGATCAGAACAAATCTCAGTGGAACAGTTTAAGTTCAACTTTATTACAATTTGGCACCACTCGCGATGAAGTGTCAAAATACGAGTGCGAGCAGTAAGACAAAAACTCATCGAAGAGTACATCAGATTTGGCAACTATGTTCGTTTTGAAAAAAATGCGCTAAACTTGGCAGCTAAGATCAGAAATAGAGCTAGGAAAGGAGCTGGTTCTAATTTTTTTTTTTGCATTGTGAATAAAATAGAGCCATGCTCTAGATAAACGACCACGGGAATGCAGCTAATGATAACTAAAAATAAGTTTTTATAAAAAGTGTTTTTGTATTAAAAAATAATTAAAAATTTACAAAAATTGCGATCAATTGTTTGCTTTTTACAGAAAAAAATGTTATTTACAGGATTATTGTGATTAAGATTAACAAAATAAGCCAAAACTATATTTTCAAATTCAGTTACAATCCACTGATGGTGTCATATCTCTGTACAGATTTAGCAATGTGAGACCGTTTAAGCATTGGTAAATTAAATATATCAGAAAATATTTCTTTATTGCACAGTTCTAAGGCTTCAAAAACTGTCTTTTTTCCATTGCTAGTTTTATTACTAACTTTATACACAACATTAAGTTTCATTTTGAAATCATCAAAATCTCCTTCCAACTCATCTAAATAAAATCCAATTAGTTTTTAAAAAACTCCTAAGGCGCCATATTCAGCGGTTTTGTATCGTCAGGAAATAGTGTTGAAATTAATAGTGGAATAGTGGAATTTCTTCCATCGTAAAAATCGAAGACACGAAAAAAGCTATTGTAAACAAAACACTGTCACTTTATCAAATGCCAATTTTCGAATCAGACAGTTAATTCCGGTTCACAGTGTGAATGAACCTTTCTTTTTGAACTAGGTGGTAGTGTCAAGTCAATTTTTATTTTGATGGCTTTATGCTTAGAGGATAATAAATAAATTCTATACAATATTTTATTGTGAAGAAACAAATTGAATGTGTGGTAATTTAATAGTAAAATATTAGTACTCCAACCCTAGCTCTATCTAGGGAACTAAACTCCATTTTACCCTAGTTGGCCATTCAATGGGTGGTGCTAATGCAGTGCTGTTTTCCACTTTTTTTTTTAATTTAATTTATGCGTTTTTTTAATTAATGTACTTTTTGATTACTTTTTATTATTATATATGCACTTTTAAATTAAATACTCGTACATTGTTAAAAGTTAACAAAATACTTATATAAACACATAAACACATGTATTCTGAACGAAAAAAACATATGAATCTCATAGTTTTTAAAAAATGAGCATTTTTGAACGGTCTTACAGGAGTTTGGGGTGCATATGATTGGTACGAGTATGAGAAAATTTTGCATATGAGCTAAGAAATCCGGCAAATTTTGCATAAATCTTTAATTCTAAATACGCCTGAGGTCAAATCATATATCGAAAATGCAAAAAATGGAGAAAGTTTAGAATTATGAAGCTCCGAATACTGGTCAAATATTAGCCAATGGCAGTTTTCTTTATTTTCAGACTGAAATTTCCAGTGAATTTATAAAATTATTTTGTTTTTATTCCATTTTTCACTAATTAAAATAATTGATCACAAAAATTTTTTCATTTTAATTTTCGCTTTCGGAGCTTTCTTCGGAAGAACACTCGGAAGGATTTACTATTGACGAATACAAGTCCTCATTGGCTTCAACCTGAGTTCCTGGTTTCAAAACATAATAATCGATTAATTTGTCGTCGGACTTCTATTTTTTTTTGCCTGTAATATTTCTTTTACTGGCAATTAAAGGATCCGACGACATAAGAAGGTGCCGTAAAAGGTCTTTGTTCGTATCTTCTCGTCCCGTTTTTCTAGTGTGCTCTAAACGATTTTTGCGAACGCTTTTATCGGTTGATTCTAGTGCTTCCTCCGATAAACTTCCTACAATAAAGTTAGATTTACACAATGAGATGTATGAGTGATTTCAATATTAAATTTACCAATTGGCAAGTCAAAAAACTTGATAACGTCGCATCCTTGGATCAGTACTTTATGTACCGAGCTAGGCATGTAGTACCAGCTATAATTTTGCAGATATAAATCTCTTGTTGCTTCTAAGAGCTCACCGAATTCGTGGGTTTTTATAGACTTACCGCTAGATAACACCCGTAATATAACTGAGAAGTTATAAATGAGGTCCTTGTCGATTTTTGTGATATCTGCTGCTACGTCGACTTCTGAAAAAAACCTTTCATTTGTTGTTCCAAAGCCTTGTTTTACTTGGTCAACTATTAAGCCAGTTTTTTCCCTAAATTCCCTCTGAATTCGGGGTTTACTTTCTAAAAATGCAGCTATATTTACATCAGGTACTTGCCAGGATTTAAATGGGAGACGATATGCTATATAAAGCAGGCATTCAAAAAATCGAATATAGCAATGAAGAATTGATAAGCCAAACTTAAAGTACTCAGAGTTGCCGCTTGCTCCTTGCACAATTTGATTCATTTCAGTCGAACTAGCTTTGCATATGAAGCATCTGCTGGCTGGCGGAGCTCGTATTTGGCAAAACAGTTGCTACAGAACCATCAATCATGGTACAGTGCATTTCATATGGCACTTCGGCAACTTCACCATTGGTTTGAAATACATCACATTCTAAATCGCTTATTTTTTTCTTCATTGCTTGATATTTCTTAAGAACCAAGTCCTTGTTTTCCTTGGTATGGATAAATTTCACAACTCTACAAAAAAATGTAGATGATATATGAATAGTGTAGTTTTATTCACCCACACTTCCTTCTTGGTGGACGAATGAATTAATCTGCAAATATAGTAAACACCATGATTACGTAATCGTAATCATAAAAACTATGTCAATACTTACTTAAGTGGCAAAAATGTAATAATAAACATGAATTCATCGGATAAGTCACTCGAAGAAAATCTTTGTTTATATTGGCTGTGGCCCGAACTACCGTGCATTCCCCATTTGCAGATAAGAGAAAAGTTTCTACCAAACTCCATACTTCAACAGAGACTTAAGATGCTCTTCACTGTGACTCGCATTAAATGCTTTAAATAAACTTCTGGTGATATCTCTGTTACAGTAATATCAGGAAATAGTTCCTTTTTTAAACCTCGCAAGGTATGCAGGCTGGGGAAACAATCGTGATGTAAGTTGTTCAAAACTTTCCGCAGTACTTTATATTGCTTCCGACAAATTTAAATCTAGGTATAAGGCAAGAGCTTTACTTGGCTCCAAGGATTTTTTGCATTCATCAGCACCACTCTGAGATTTTATGTTCTCAAAAGCGAAGGTTATCTCATCAGCATCGCGTTCATTTTATAATTTCTCCACTCTACGCATTTTTTTTCTTCTTGAAGCGTCCGTAAAATTAACTTCAGGTCTGCCGCGTTTCCCTGTGCTCGTGCTAGACTGCTATAAATGAGAATAGCTAGAGATATTTGCATTGCATAATACTAATATGATTCTCTTACATTATCAATATCTTCCTCTTCCATAGAAAACATTATCCATTGTAGCCAAAAAGAGTGCAAAGTTTCCAGTCTTTCTTTTTTATAAGAAGAATCTCTCCAATTTGCGATCATTTGGCTATGAACTTTGAATCGAATTCTCGGTCTCCGATTTTTGACACAATAAAGAATATATTTCAGATATTCTTTTATTAGTTTCTGTGGAAATCACAGGAATCCACAGGCCAACCAACTCCCTATTTAAAATTTTAAAAGATATTATTTTCACTTTAATTATAACTACTTTAATCGCGCTTGTTAACCGAAGTAAGGCTACACTTGTAAGTTTTGTTTTTGTAAAATCAAACGGTAAGTTAAACGAGTCAAAAGAGTACAGATTGCCTCACTAACTATTAAATGCCCCACACGTGGGAGTCTAAGATTTTATAGGTAATTTTTGATGGCGAAATGCATAAAATTGGGTCGGGCATAACAATATAAATAAAAAGAAATATATGAAGCAAATAAAAAAAAATTTGCAATAACGAAAAAAAAAAACGAAATGGCCATTCTTCATTTCTTATGATCAATTGCGTTGTGTGTGATGTGAAATGTTTCCATACAAATGATCGAGAACTGGACCTACATGTTTTACGCCGACTCCGAACGGCTTATGTTCTCAAGAAGCTTTTCATGGCAGTTTTTACTCTCTGAGGCTTGCCGTTGTCTGCAGAGGTGACGGCAGAACAGAAAAATTAATTCAATTGAAAAAATTTTCTGTGTCAGATGGAGGATTCGAACCTGGGTTCTCTGGCGTAAGAGTCACACACACTACCCACTACGCCACGGCCGCCACTATTTGCAATAACAATTCTACTTATTTTGATTTGCGTGCACTACTAAAAATGCAATATTAGGAAAAAACTGCGTTTTGGACGCTTAGAAAAAATTTAATATTTTCAAGAATCGGAAAAAGTCGGAAGACTTTGGTTTTTCCGGATAAATTAAGGTTTATTGTTACAGAAACAGCAATAACATTTCACGCACTTTCAGGAACTAATTTTCGCCGGACTCCAGAAATTGCCCAATTTTCATATATTTCCAAAATGAAGTGCTTGCCATCTCCTAAAACTTTTACAATTTCATAAATTAAAAAAACTCCAAAAATTCATTTAACTGAGTTATTTCTTAATTTAAAATGTTTTACATCACATAGTTGAAACCAAAAATGTAATTTTGCCAAATTATCTTAAAAACATTTACGAGCGCTAAATTCATGTTTAATTATTTCAATATCATATTCGTCAATTTTGAACAGCTGTACTAACAAAAAAATAGATATAATAGAGTTGACTCAATACCACCACAAGATAACACGATAAATTCACAAACTGTATCGTCTCAAATTTATACTCTAACGAATTCTACTTTGTTTATTCTTATTATTACGATCAAGTTTTCTTTGAATTGAAAATTTTATTATTCAAAAATTTTCAAATATTTTATTGACTTGTAAAAATTTATTTGAACAAAAAAGTTGAAAAAAATATATTGAAATAAAAACATCAAAAAAATATAATTCTTAAAAAAATATATTTTTTCGCAACCAAATATATACTAAAGAAGTTGCAGTTCCTTTTTATTTGGACTCTTACCTTTAAAATGAGACCAGTATTGTTGAACTCGGCGTTACTAACTTTATTGATTTTTGTCCACTGACGGAGCATTTTGCGGCGTCACTTCGATGGCGTCTCTTAATAGACACTTCAAAAAAGTATTTTTAGTGATTTTAAGGAAGACGGAATTGACGTAAAAGTAACGTCAAGAAGTTAAATGCTAAAAAACCGTTAGGAATCAAACAATCAATCCCCTGAATATCTGTTGGGAAGATAAATATGCGATGACCTGTGTATTTTGTTTTTGTAAAACAGAAATTATCGTCAAACTATCTTCCAAGATGTACCTTTGGCGTCACTTTTTGGCGATTGGAGATAAATGGCACTTCAAAATGCTGGCAGGGATGATTTAAGTACCCAGCTTAAGAAGACATATGAAGGCTCGCGTTTCAGCTGACTGCAGCGTTTTTCTATATGCGGCGTTTTTTACTGCTTTCGTAATGCGACACTCCTGATCGTACCATTGGATCCGAGGTTGCAGGCGCCGGAAACCAATGACTTCTTCAGCGGAAGCGCGCATGGAGTGGGATATATGCGCCCAAAGTCCGCCGGCGTCGTCAGGTCCAGAGATTGGTTGGTTGAGCTTAACCGAGAGTTGAGCGGAGAGGCTTCGGCAGTCCGTTGTAATTGCAACTTAGCGACATCTACCTTTCGTTGCATTCCTGTGCGTATGTTACTCGCATTGCATAATCGCATGCGGATCTTGGCTGCAACAAGATAATGGTCGGAGTCAATGTTGACCCCCCGAAATTTACGCACATCTAGAACACTACAGGCATGCCTTCCGTCGATTACAACATGATCAATTTGGTTTCGCGTTGTTTGATCCGGGTACAGCCAGATGGCCTTGTGGATGTCGAGGGGCTTAAATCTGGTGCTACTAACTACCATGTTTCGCGCCGCGGCGAAGTCGATCAGTCTTAGACCGTTGTTCGTGGAGGTCTCATGAAGACTGAACTGACCGACAGTGGGTCTAAAGATGCCTTTCCTTCCGACTTTCGCATTAAAATCGCCGAGGACTTTTTTCTCGTCATCGACCGGAAGGTGGTCGTATACGTCCTCAAGACTAGCGCAGAAAGCGTCCTTGACGGCTTCGTCCTTTTACTCTTGTGCTTGTTTAGAGCAGCCTTGCCCTTTCCATCGTATTTCCTGGATGGCGGTGATGACAGTTATGATAGCATAATTATACACAAATAGCCTGATGCGGTCGCCATGTTCTTCTAATATGATAGTTTAGACCTTTTTATGTATGATGAAAATTTCAAAACAAATTTTTTAATTTTCATCATGCAGTATGTCATTTTATTATACATTTTGAACTAATCGTTAAGCAAGCTAAATTTAATTGTTGATTATTATTCAATTGTTTAAAAAAAAAAAATCGACAAGTGTCCGATTTGTGTGACGTCATGCTGTTTCGTTCTTTAGTTACCGATTTAGTGAGAATTAATGTTTCTGTACGTTCAAATCGTTAAAAATTTGGTCCGCGATGAAAAATAATACAAATTGAGAAGAAACGTTGCGAAATAGAATCAAATGACAAGCAGCTGTTTATATGTATTTGTTTTTTTAATGTATGCTGAACTTCTATACATTTATTCTTGTAAGGGTCCCCTTATTCGAGTAAATCTGCATACGCTACAGCAACACTTGATATATAATGATCAGGGAACGGATTCTGTGGAAAATGCCTTTTTTTTGTGCTTACTTGTACATGAAAACTGGTTCGATATAATCACGTTTCAGTTCCTACTGATTCTGAAAATCTAATTTTTATTTTGCCTTTTTTTGCCTTTTTTTACCCATTATGCCTTTTTTTGCCTTTTTTACCCATTATGCCTTTTTTTTGCCTATTTTACCTATTATGATTTTATTTTCTTTTCTTATTTTTGTCTACTGTATTGTTAATTTTTTTTTTTTTAAATTGAAAAAAAAGTTATGTGAATCTACAAAATGTACTAAATTTTGGCATTTAAATCTAACAGCTGAAACACCCTATGAAAAATTAATTTGCAACTCTGAACATACTCCTCCTGTCATGCAACAGCTGTTTTTAAAACACTTAAACCATTTTGTTTCTGCAAAATAACTGGTGAATTATTTTAATATTATTGTTATGTGCAGCTTATCGAGTTATTGAGTGATCTTAAATAAAATGCCAAAGCACGCTAGCTCTTCGTCAGTTAAACTGCAGAAAATTATAAAAGAATTTGGTCAAGATGTTTTTACTACGGATGGCCAAACTCTGATCTGCAAATATTGCTCCATACAAGTAAGCTTTGCAAAGAAATATTATATTCAGCAACATTTACAAAGAGAAAAGCATAAAGCAGCAGCGGCACCAAACGAATCTTTAAAGATACAGCCCATATCGTCATTTCTTACCGCTAACTCTGAGAAAAATAAGTTTTTCACAGACCTAACTAAAATGATGGTAGCTTGTGATATACCTCTATTTAAAGCAAACCATAAAGAATTTAAAACATTCTTCGAAAATTATTCCCAAAAAAAAATTGCCTGATGAGTCCACTATAAGAAAAAATTATCTGAAGGATGTGTATGAGGAAGTATTGCAAAAAATAAGAGATGATATAGGTGACTCCAAAATTTTCATATCTATTGATGAATCTACAGATAAATCTGGTAGATTTGTTTGTAACGTCATAGTTGGACCATTGCGTAAAAACGGCCGTGGATATCTTTTGACTTCAGAGGTTATACAAAAAGTAAACGCATCTGAAATTGCAACTATATTTGACAATTCGTTAAGGATTCTATGGCCAGAACAAGTTAAACGAGAAAATATTTTGGTATTCATAACAGACGCCGTACGGTACATGAAAAAATGTGGTGAAGCTCTTAAGCTCCTATATCCGAAAATGATCCACATAACATGTCTTGCACATGGCGTACATAGAGTTTGTGAAAAACTTCGCAGTATTTATCCTGATGTTGATGCCTTGATCGCCAATATAAAGAAGATCTTTTTGAAATGTGCATCACGAGTTTATCTTTTTAAGGAAATGGATCCCGAACTTCCGTTGCCTCCACAACCTGTAAGATTTGTTTTGACTTCGAATATGAACTTTATACCTATGAACATAAAATTTTGATTTTGATAGGTTTTGACTCGTTGGGGTACTTGGCTGAGTGCAGCGTCTTACTATGCAAGAAACTTTACGCGTATGAAATGCATTGTCGATGAACTAGATGAAGATGCAGCTTGCATTACTTTCGCAAAATCAATTTTGGCAGATGACTGAATTCGTTCTCAGCTGGCATATATACAAACAAATTTTGGATTTCTTGTAGATCCTAAAAATAGTATTTTTGATCATTTACAAAAGAGAGGTAACATCGAACACTTTTTATTTTCCCAATTGCGATTGACAGTGTCATCCATATTTAGGACAACCGATTGGCAAAATTCTATCATGAAGTCGAAAACAACTTGAAACAAGCCAAAGGGCCAATTGCCATGTCAGTGTTCGACAAATTTAATTCTGTTTTTTCAGAAAATAAAGGTTTACAAGTTATAAAAGACATTGCAGATGTAGTCGGTGGATTGGAAACTGCTAAACTTCCAAAAAACATCGAAGTAAACGACGTGCAATCATTTAATTGGGCTCCACTAGTTTCTGTTGATGTGGAAAGAAGTTTTAGCACTTTTAAAAATATGCTTCGGGACAATCGTATGAGAATGTTGCCAAAAAATTTTAAAATGCATCTTGTAGCACTGTGTTACTACAATGCTTCAGAAGAGCACTAGCTCAATGTATGAAAAGTTGAAGTTTTTTATTATTTTTTTTCTGTTAGTAGCATTATAATGAATTTTTTAATAAATGCCTTTTTTTGCCATTTTTAAAATTTAATTTTTCCTTTTTTTCAATTTTAAATGCCATAAAATCCGTTCCCTGATAATGATATATCAAGTTTGATATCAAGAAAGGTTTTGAGGTATAAAAAAAAAAAAAAAACGAAATGGCCATTTCAGCCCTTGAAAGGACTTTGACCGAGCTTCTTATGATCAATTGTGTTGTGTGTGATGTGAAATGTTTGCACACAAATAATTGAGAACTGGACCTACATGTTTTATCAAGAAGCTTTTCATGGCAGTTTTTACTCTCTGAGGTTTGCCATTGTCTGCAGAGAGGTGACAGCCGAACAGAAAAATTACTTCAATTGAAAAAACTTTCTGTGTCGGATGGAGGATTCAAACCTGGGTTCTCCGGCGTAAGAGTCACACACTCTACCCACGACACCACGGCCGCCACTTTAGCTATTTCAGGTTTAGGTTTTGAGGTATAGCTATTCCAAAAATGATTATATTTTTGATAAGTGGTACCGTTTAGTAGGTATGAGCGTTTATAGTAGAAAACATGGCAAAAAGACTTAAGGCTCGAACTCACTCTAATATGCATGAGAAAGTGTTATTTCCAAAGCGAATATTTTAGCCATTTCACAATTCGATATCGAACGTTAAAAATTTTTACAACTAAAATTAAATAAGTGCACATTTTTAAAGTCCTTGTTAGGTACTTGTTTTTTCATATATACAAAACATTATTGACATTTATTTAAATCGGTAAAGTTCTGACTGGCCACAGAGTCAGTGAGAAAAGCATACATTTTTATCGATTCACTTTTCTTACAGAGACACTTTTTTTGAAAGGTTCCATTGAAATGAAATCGGAACAGGTGACGGCTTATCGATTTGAAACGATCGAATTGAACAGAAATCGATTCAGATTTTTACAGAGACAGTACATGTGAAAAATACGACAGAGTGACGTCAAATCTGTAGGCGTATTCTTTTTGTACCGACTTACAAAAGAACACTAGGTAGGATAACTTAATACATGCAAAACAACAACACAAAGTCGGATATTTATGCGAGCTCAGCCAACTTGGTAAACTGCTATCCGACCTGATATGCAGTGCTGGAAAGTTGAAAAACTGCTCTATTGTGTATGCGCCATGAAAAAATCCTAGGGAAATTTCATGCATACGTCAAAATAGTTTTTTGTTATGCACACATAAACAAAACGAAAAAATATGGAGGAAGTGTAAGTGAAATTGCTTTACTTAATTTTTTCATAAATTCATAAAATAATATGTGATTTTTATTTCAGAATGCCAGAAAAACAGCGAAAAAGGTGGTCCCGTGACGAGACAATTGGTTTTTTGAAGTGCTATCTCGCCCGGAAGCGGAGTTCCAGCATCCCAAAAAAAAAAAGATCGTCCTACGCGAACGTGCTGGAAGACATGGTGTCGTTAACAATTTCGATACAAAATATATGTTTTTTTAAAATCAAGGAATTAAATTAATAAATTGAATTTTCAGGATTCAGAGAGGACACCGATATGCTTGGAGTCCAAAATGCGAAGCCTTCTCCAAGCATATAAATCTGCACGCGATAATAACCGCAGTACTGGTGCCAGTCTGTGCTTTGCTTCGTATATGGAGCTAATGGACGAGATTTTTGGCACCAGTCCAATGATCTTTAACGACCTAACTGTTCACGTTGGGTACAGGGTCTTTTAAAACTCTAACGGTACGTGTGGACTCGGTATCACCATCATCATCGCTGAAAGCGACCTCGCCACAAGCATCACCTTCGCTGGTATCAACACCGTTACCATCACCGTCGCCATCGTCATCAAGTATGGACTCCTTCATCACCGTTAATGCAGAGAAAACGGTCCGCTCGAGTCATTTATTATGAAAAGAAATTTAAGCTCAGAAAGTTGGAAGCCGAGGAGAAACAAAAAGCGCGGAACAAAGCCATGGAGGACTTGAAAGATATGTTGAGGGAGAAATAGCAGAAAGATAGCGAGCTTGAAATGAAAAAAGTGGCACTGCTTGAAAAAATGGCGAACCGCGAATAAGCACCAATCAAAGTTTTATTTTTTTTAATAATTTTATCTTAACTTTTTAAATGTCTGCTTTTTTAATGAACTGAACTGAAATGACTTCGATGACTTTGCTCCTCGCTTTTTGTTTCTCCTTGGCTGATGAGGAATATTTGTGAACTATTTTTAGTATTTCGTTCCTTACCATTACGTGAAATTTGCTAAATTTAAAAATTGATTAATACTAAATTGAAACCTGTCTACTTTTCAATGCAATAAAAATATGCACTTTTATTGAGACCATATTTTTATTTTGTATTAGCAACGCTTATCGATTGTCCAAAAAGCTAGGAAAGAAAAAACAACAACCACGATGACAACGTACGACAGCATTTCATGTTTGCGTATAAATAATAAAAAATAGATTTGTGTATATAACTTTGTAGTGGTTTTAAATATTTGAAAACTTTTCACAGAAATTATTTGCATTTGCAAATACAGTATTTTGAAAAAGTTAATTTTCATCAAAAAAATCATAGGGGTTAGCTCATGATTTTCGATGAAAGAAACTCTTAATTAAATTATGTGTCAAAATGAAGCAAAATGAAGCATTTTTGTAAATAAATAATATGTCATATGAAAGAGTGTGAAAAAGGAAAATTACAACAAAAAAGAGGCTTTTTGAAAACAACATAAAAAAATTGAATTGGTGAGATAACGGAAAATCGGTTCTTAGTTCTCCAAAGTCATTTAATTGAACTTTTAGACAAAGAAATTTTGATGAAAATCGATAAAAAATGACAGATTTTTGCTTGCAAAATTAAAACTTGAAATTTCAATGGTTTTTTTCATTCTGAGGCAATGATCTTGCATTAAGAAAATGCATTGCATGGAAAAATTTACAGTTTTCGAGATACTGCAATAATTTTGATGTTAAAATAACGAATTTTTTTAACAGACTATCCGTAAAAAACATATTAACATATTAATAAAAAAATTGTTGCACCGAGAACATCTATAGTTTTTGAAATATCAAAATAATTTTGATGTCAAAATAGCGAGATTTTTTCAAAATATAGTATTTGTTAGCAATTTACGATCACAATAAATATTCACACTTGTTACATAAAAAAATGCTTATTGTAGGGTAACCGTATGAGATGGTGAAAAATGTCTGAAGTATTTACACTCATTGACCTTATTCTAAAATAAATATTGAAAAAGTGTACGACAATATTCGATGTTTGCGTATTAATATATAAGATGTATATATTACAAGCATATATATTAGTAAATAAATGTATAAAATAAGTAATTCAAACAATATTTTGTTCTCTTAAATAATTAAAAAGGTTTTGCCTCCTGTCAAGAGTTGCCATGTTTGAATCTTCAAATTCATCTTCAATTGCATACGTGTTTGAGTCGATTTCTTCGTTGACATCGCACAAGTCATCAAAAGAAATAAAAATGTTATGAAGTACACATACGCTGACCACGATCTTGGTTATTATTTGTAAATCTGTCTGTTCCGTAAAGTGGAGTAGTCTTTGAAAGCGCCCTTTTAGCAATCCAAAGCTTTTTTCCACTACCATTCGTGTTGAGGAATGTATTTCATTGAATTTGCGCTGGCTCTCATTTAAGTTTCCATAATCCTTGAAAGGTGAAACCAGCCATTTCGTTGATGGATAAGCCGAATCACCGATTATAAAACATGCATTTGGAAACATTTTCTCATAATGGCTTTCTGCATTTTGAAATAATCTTGATCTTCTCAATACTCTATAATCGTGAAGCGATCCCGGTTCCCCACAAGTTATGTCGATAAACTTTTTGTTGCCATCCACTACAGATTGAAGCACAAGACTATATGTTTT
Organism: Coremacera marginata; assembly: GCA_914767935.1. NCBI lineage: Eukaryota > Metazoa > Arthropoda > Insecta > Diptera > Sciomyzidae > Coremacera > Coremacera marginata. The sequence goes on from OU612047.1 coordinate 105,222,907, forward strand.
CTTCCTATCAAAGTACGTTTCCTTCTAATTTTTCGGTGCTTTAATGGTGATGTGCGTGCAATCGTTAGCGCCAATTACGCCTGGAATAAGTTTTTTTTTATGGAAGTTATCAGTACTTTCATTAACATAGCTTCCTTCTGGCCATTTGATATGTTCATGGCTTATACATATTCAGAAGCGGGTGACTCGCAGCACAGTAGACCACGCCGCCGAGGCAGCTACTCCAAACAAATTTGCCAGCTGTCTGAAAGTCTCCGTGTTGCTGACATACCAAACGTACATGTACACTGCTTTTGTTGGTGAAATACGTGTTCTACCACCACCAGATTCGTCAGGAACGCAGTGAGATTGCGAATACTTTACTGAAAATAAGAAATCCAAAAGTTATAACATGCATTCGCTTAATGGCATTTTGTCATTACTTATTAGATGCTGCACCGTCTGATGTCTCAGCCTTATGTGCATTTTGAAGTCCATGTCATTCATTGCATGCAGTGTGCCTTTAAAATTGGAGCACTTTTCATGTTGCTCCACTTCGCTGTCTCTATCTTCCGAGGAGCTGGAACTTGCGAATACCGCTTCCACCACTTCATTAAATTCCATCGCTCCATTGCGCTGCACACCCATGTATAAAGATGCAATCTGTCAACGCAAAATATAATTCATTGATTTTATTTCATATTTTAGAAGAAATAAATATATTTACCAAAGAATCCTCGAAATTACTCATTTTGTTTTGATTTTTCTTATTTTTTTTAAATCCAAGTAAACATATGCTTATGACAGTTCTTGCCAGTGTTGGTAAGCAACTAAAAGCAAATTTTATCCGAGTTGCAGTGTTCTTTTGCAACTCGTTTATAAAATATGATAATACCGACTTGTAATATGAGTCGGTAACTACGAACGTTACACTTTACAGAAACGAGCTACAGTAGTTCGCGTACGGTAGGTGGTTAGCTATGCAAACGAAAATAATTCGCTGCTTATTATTAAATTGTTTTGTGTCTGGTTAGCTATGCAAACGAAGTATCATACAAAGGGCAATAACAAAAAATTCATTAAAAATAATATTCGACGGATGATATTGAAATGACTGTTCTTGAGTATTTTTCAAGGTAGTAACATCGTTTTGTGGCGCAAATATTTGTAACTTCTAGTACTACAAAAAGGCGCCAAAAAAGCGAAGCGGCAATACTCGGAAAAGCTTTTCTGTACACCGCCATATTTCTATCATAGAGCTTTAATACGTATATGTGCTGGCATCAGTATTGCACTGAAACGAACTTTGGTAAATTCTTCGTAAATGTTTGCTTTTTGGATACGTTACAATTTTTTTGGGTACGATGCATGATACAACTATAAGGTAAGCTTACATTTATATGGCTGCTCAAACAAGTTTTGCATCAACAAAGCTATGAGAATGCTAAAGGTCAAATGATAAAGGCAACAACAACAATAAGAAAACTGAAATTCGACCAGCCGATTTTGACATACAGCTTCCTTTTTACTCCAACTTGAGCATACCTTATAATTCTGCCATGGGTACGATGTATGAAAGTAAGAGTACGAATATTCAGTAAAACGTCGTATGAGCCATTTTGCTATTTGCTAATTTTTTTTTTTGCTATTTTGGTGTGTATAAAAAGTTATCGTGTATGCGAACAATTTTCACCAACTACCACTTATTCAAATATATTTTAAATATTATTTATTGAATATTATTACAGTGTCCACCATTTTTATTGCATTTATAGCAAAATTTTACAACACTTTTTATATATAAACAAACAACTATTGTTTATACAACGTTGTATATACAATACAACAATACTGCAAATCAAATTGCGGGTGTGCGAATGGATCTCAACTTAAGAAAATAACTTTTCTATTCATTGAAAATTTCCAGCGCTACAATAAATAAGGAAAACAGCTGATAAAGCTGTGCAAATCCATATTTGACAACTAAATTTATGCCAACTAAATTTTCCGTTGCTTTCACTTTTTTTCTTATTGGCGAGCTAACAGTAACAAACAAAAGCACTGGATGAAAATGTCCTTAATTTTATGTTTAAAGTGGAAAGCGTATTTATTATGTATTTATTTATTATAAATTCAAAAGAAAACTACAAAAGGAATATTTTGCAAGAAGTATACATAAAATTTTTATTGCACAAAAGACCCAACCAAAATAAACGAGTTGCTCCGTAACGAGTAGAGACAAAAAGGTTCGCTTTAATGCAATTCAATATTGTTGCCCAAAATGTACAAACGTAATTTAACGAAGTTGAACGAAACAGCTTGTTCATACGTTTTGTTTCGTAAGAACCGAACTGCTAGCGTCTCAACTCATCAAACGTTTGGAGAGCCCTTTTTTTTATAAAAAATTTACCATTAAATAAAGGTCTTATTTTTATACCCACAAATATCAGTTTCCAAAATATGGTTGCCATTCAATTTAGTCAAAAAAGTCACGAAAAGTCTGGGTTAAAATTTATTAAATCACCGATAATCACTGAAATACTGACAAGCTTCCACTTATTTAGAAAAGTCAGTAAATTTAGACCAATTCGAACACATCATTATAAGTAAGAATTTACTACACTGCATATAATGCAGTACCAATTTGCAAATAGTACACAATTTTATTTTCGTTTGATTTTTGCAGCAATGGTAGATTGTTCAGTAAAGAGCTTTTACGCCATTTTTCATGTTCTGCAGATTTATTAATTATATGCACAAGAAATCCTTTTTTTTTTATTTTCCAAGAATTAATTTAGGTGGATGAGATGTAATGACTGAAAGAAACTTGGATATGTAGCTGAAGCTTTAGTCTAAGAGGCACCCATAGGATCGACATTGGAGTGAGTTAACTTATAAAAACGCATGAACATATCTTTAACCAATTCTTATTAAGAGCGAAGCAGCCAAAGATGAAGTCACCAAGAAGCGCTAATACACGTCCTGGTAATCAAACTGACAAGTTTTAAGTAAAAGTTAAAGCACGCAGTTACGAATTGGAAATACAGTAATTTCTGGATATAAGCCCCCCGGTTAATGGATTTCCCCTCCTATAAGTTAACAAAATTAGGTCAAGAAAAATCTCCATAAGCAATACATAGGAAAATTCCCGTTTAAAGTATTTCCCGCGTAAAAAATCGCCCGGCTTTAAACATTGCAAATTTGTGAACCATTTGAAAAAACTCATACAAGAATCCCCGCATAAAATAAAATATAAAGTTGGCAGCGTTTTGATGATTTATTGTTATTTATATAAATGTGAATTAACATTTCTTTTTTTTTAACATAAATACATATTCATTTGAAAAGTTATTACAACATAATTTCTTTTATTAATACGAGTAGGGTGTGTATGCAGTTTCCTATAAGAGCGTCCTATAAGTTGTTTCTTAGGGTGAATTTTTTATATAAGCCAAAAATGGTTCATTAAACGGGTTTTTCGTATAAGCTCCACAACTGCTTTTAGCCGGGATTTTCATAAAAGACTTTCCCGGATAAAGAGTTTGAATTTTGAGCATTTTGCTAAGTTCTTATATCCGGAAATTACTGTATATTTTAAGTTATTATCAAAATGTCTTCGAATACAGGAAACGTCGCCAGCTCTTCAACAACAATTCCTTTGCAATGCGGTCCAGAGTCCTCGCCCATCTGCATAATCGTGCTCGGTAGGGCGGGCTCTGGCGGGCAACATTTGTGCAGAAATTGATGCAAATGTCCTTCGATCAATTCAAACCATATGTTATTAATCTGAATCCAGCCTGTAGAGAGACGCCCTATCATGCCAACATCAATATACGTGACACAGTTAACAAAAAGGAAGTGATGAAACAGTATAAATTGGGTTCAAACGGTGGTATTGTTACCGCTTTGAATCTCTTTGCAAAAAAATTCGAAATGTTGAATTAATACGGCGTGCCGGTCAGCTGGGACACAAATTGTGCATTATCAATACACCTGGCCAAATTGAAGTATTCACATGGTCTGTTTCGGGCCCAATTATCACTGAAGCATTTCAAGAGGCACTTGAAAAGAAGAGAATTACATCAGATATTAAAATTTGTGGCGTCTCCTCCAAAACAGGCATTGGTTTAAATAAATTCTATGATCTGATAACAGAGGGCGCTAAGGAATATGAAAAGTAGACATAGGACACAGCAGAAAATAGCCAAAAATTAATTTTATTTTACTTTTTTTTTTGCTCTTACATTCCAGTGATTACAAAGTAGAGTACGGTAAGCTGCGCTTAGAAAAATTAAAATAATTGGATGAAGAGAGTTCCGGTGCCAGTACTGAGATGCAACTAACGCCTCTAGTCGAAGAGGTAAGTTCTCATGCTATTTTTATTAGTTACATACGTTTTATAATCGATATATTTTTAAAAGGTTTCGACTTGGCGTGAACTTTCTGATATATATTTAAAATTACCCTGGCAATCAGAGCTCTGAAGATGAAGAAGGACACGAAGAGCAGGCGCCCACATTCAATGAAGAATTTGCTGCAGACCAAAACTTAAACCAATTCGTAAAGAATCGAATAGATTCACAAATGGAGAAATCAAATAAAAATAAATTTGTGTACTTCAATAAAGCCTTGTTTGTGATCTAAATGAAATATAAGGGTTATTCACGTTCCGGAGCTCTTTGTAGAGCTCTTTGGAAAAAGAACAAAATTGTAACAAAAAAGAGTACAATACACGTGCTATAAAAATTGTACTCTTGCACAAGCGGACTGGCAATACCCTGTATTTAACTTGTTGTGCATTAAGGTTTATTTCATAAATTTTTAACAGCAAATAATTAGTGTTAGTATATAGTGTACACTTTTAAGTACCTACTTACTTACTTACTTAGATGGCCGTGACAACTTTATCAAAACTCGAAATTCACTTTTTTCGCAACAAGTATGGTGCGGATTTGAAAAAAAAAAAAATAAGATACATTAATTTAAGGTTATTTAAGTTCGCTGAACTTAAAAAGTAAAAAATTTCTTTGGTCGTCACAATTTTTTTTTTTAATTTTAAATAAAATTAATGAATAAAAAAATTTAAAAAGCATAAAACAGTTCGTCAGAAAACGATTTTACTTTAAATTAATTTTTGCACATTTTAACAAAAAATTAATTTATTTTTTAACTGCGTTTTTTCCAACACCCAATTCGGATTTGAATTAAAATTTTTAACGAAAAAAACTAATTTCACAACTAGGTGGAGTTTTAAATATGCACACTCGTCCAATGTAGGTGTTAAAAGCTGTTTTTCTTACTTACTTACAAGGAAGTCTCAATAAATTTACTTTACTTTACTTACTTACCCGTGTACGGGTTTCAACCGACCTCATCAGCTCTCGCCAGGCGCCTCTGCTTTGCTCGCGCCTTCTCCAATCGGATACACCAAGTGCGGTTAGGGCTTCCTCAGCCTGGTCCATCCATCGGAGGCATGGTCTCCCTCGTCGTCGTTGACCAGCGACCCTCGCCTCGAGCACCTTTTTCGCTGGAGCTTCGTCGTCCATACGATGGACATGACCCAGCCAGCGTAGTCGCTGCTCAGTTATACGCCGAACTACGTCAATGTCTCCGTAGAGCTCATACAGCTCGTGGTTCATTCGGATGCGATAGTCATCGCCGACTCGAACAGGACCGAAGATTTTGCGAAGAACTTTTCTCTCGAACACCCCCAGAGCGGCTGCGTCAGTTTGCGAAACTACCCATGCCTCAGCGCCATAAAGCAGCACAGGTAGAACGAGCGTCTTGTAGAGTGTTAGTTTTGTCGATCGAGAGAGGGCTCTGGAACTTATTTGCTTACTGAGCCCGTAGTAGCACCTATTAGCAATTATTGTTCTTCGCTTTATCTCCAAGCTGATTTCGTTGTTAGTGTTAATGGCGGTGCCAAGGTAAACGAACTCCTTGACTACTTCAAAGTTATAGCTGCCGGATGAAACGTGGGAGTCTAAACGCCGCGCTCCCTTGTTTGTAGACAGCATATACTTTGTTTTACCCTCATTTATCGTCAAACCCACTTTGGCTGATTCCTTTTCGATAGCGGCGAAAGCAGCGGTAACATCTCTCTTGGTTCTGCCAACAATATCAATATCATCAGCGTACGCAAGGAGCTGGACACCTTTATAGAAAATGGTGCCATTACGATGCACACCGGCCTTTCGTACGATCCCCTCCATGATGACGTTGAAGAGATCGCAAGACAGTGGATCGCCTTGCCTGAAACCTCTTTCGGTATTGAAGGTTTCGGAGAGGTCATTTCCTACCTTGACGGAGCTGCGTGTGTTGCTCAACGTCATTCTGCAAAGTCTAATCAACTTTGCAGGTATACCGAACTCAGACATTGTTGCGTATAGGCAATCCCTTCTCGGGCTATCGAACGCAGCTTTAAAATCGACAAAGAGATGGTGTGTGTCAATTTGATTTTCGTGGGTTTTCTCCAGGATTTGTCGTAGCGTGAAAATCTGGTCTATGGTGGACTTACCAGGTCGAAAGCCACACTGATAAGGTCCAATCAGTGTTTTTGTAATCGGCTTTAATCTTTCACACAGTACGCTTGAGAGAACCTTATATGCGATGGAAATAAGACTGATACCTCTATAACTAGCGCAGATTGTAGGGTCTCCTTTCTTAAGTATAGGGCACAGTACACTGAGGTTCCAATCGTCGGGCAAGCTTTCTGCTAGCCATATTTTGCTGATGAGCTGATGCATGCGCCTTATCAATTCATCGCCGCCGGTTTTAAACAATTCAGCTGACAGGCCGTCAGCACCCGCTGCTTTATTGTTTTTGAGTCGTTGGATAGCAACTCGAACCTCTTCATGGCTAGGTGGCGATACTTCCACTCGGTCATCGTCGATTGGTGGCACTGCACTGCGCTCTCGATGGGCGGCATTGGTGGAATCGTCGTCAGTAAGTAAATTGGAGAAGTGCTGTCTCCACAATCTAAGCACACACTGTGTATCCGTATTCAGATCTCCATTTTCGTCTCTGCAAGTGGATGCTCCGGGCTTGAAACCTTGGGTTAGACGCTTAACCTGTTGATAGAATTTTCGTGCATCCTTCTTGCCCTGGTATACCTCTAGTTCCTCACGCTCACGCTTTTCCTGCTCTCTTTTCTTGCTCTCTCTGAAAAGACGTCTCTCTTCCTTCCTCTTTTCGCGGTAGTTTTCTCGCACGGCTCGCGTTGCAGCTGACTGCAGCGTTTTTCTGTATGCAGCGTTTTTTACTGCAGTCGCAATGCGACACTCCTGATCGTACCATTGGTTCCGAGGTTGCGGGCGCCGGAAACCAATGACTTCTTCAGCGGCAGCGCGCATGGAGTGGGATATATGCGCCCAAAGTCCGCCGGCGTCGTCAAATCCAGAGGTTGGTTGGTTGAGCTTAACCGAGAGTTGAGCGGAGTAGGCTTCGGCAGTCCGTTGTAATTGCAGCTTAGCGACATCTAGCTTTCGTTGCATTCCTGTGCGTATGTTCTTTGCATTGCATAATCGCATGCGGATCTTGGCTGGAGTGGTTGGAGTCAATGTTGACCCCCCGAAATGTACGCACATCTAGAACACTAGAGGCATGCCTTCCGTCGATTACAATATGATCAATTTGGTTTCGCGTTTTTTGATCAGGGGACAGCCAGGTGGCCTTGTGGATGTCGAGGTGCTTAAATCTGGTGCTACTAACTACCATGTTTCGTGCCGCGGCGAAGTCAATCAGTCTTAGACCGTTGTTTGTGGAGGTCTCGTGAAGACTGAACTGACCGACAGTGGAGCCAAAGATGCCTTCTCTTCCGACGTTCGCATTAAAATCGCCGAGGACTATTTTCACGTCATGGACCGGAAGGTGGTCATATACGTCCTCAAGACTAGCGTAGAAAGCGTCCTTGACGGCTTCGTCCTTTTCCTCCGTCGGGTCGTGCGCGCAAATAAGGCTTATGTAGAAAAATTTTGCCTTGATGCGGATCGTCGCCTTTCGTTCACAGGTGTGAACCGGGAAACAAGGTGGCGTAGTTTCCGGCTAACAATGAATCCACATCCAAATTCGCGCCTCTCCGCATGGCAGCTGTAGTAGATATCACAGTGTGCTTGTTTAGAGCAGCCTTGCCCTTTCCATCGCATTTCCTGGATGGCGGTGATGTCAGCCTTTATCGTTTTGAGGGCTTCCGCCAGTTGGATAATGGCACCTTCCCTATAAAGGGTTCGGACATTCCAGGTGCATATCCGTAAATCATTGTCCGTTTTTCGTTTGCGGTGGTCGTCAACGTAATTGGGGTTCTTATCCGAGGCTGGTTTAGTTTTCATTGGGCAGTAGTAATGTGGCGGGACCCAAACCCTGCGCCCATTCCATGGTTAAGGTCTATGGATCGACCCGCCGCTCAAATTAGCCGTCAAACTGACGGATGCCAGTTTGCCGTTGCCCAGGGAACACCACTTGGAGGTTTGAGTCGACTTGAGACGATTTCGACATGGATAATGCTGGCCTCGCCAGGTTGAGGCGGTCAGTCACGTTGCCATGTGAAGGTTCGCCCCCTGTTCCCTCTTTTAAGTACCTACTTCTTTTTAATATCTATAGGAATAGATTAAACATCTTTTCACGCGGTGAACTGCAATAATTAAATATTTATTATTGAAGCAACATCTTATAAAAGCAGAAATGTAACAAACAACCCAGAAATGTTTAAATGCTTCGTAGATTTTTATATATAACACAATTATTTGGTATAACCATGCTGGTTACGAACTCAATTCCACATCACTAAGGGCCAGTTTTTCAGTACGAGTGTAACTGTAAAAACACTTTAATTTTATTATTTTCCTCATGGGCAACGAAAATAAAAACTGAACGAAAACGTGAGATATAAATATATAGATTGAATAAACAAAACAGCTGATTCAACAGAATAATTCCTAGTGTCCAAAATCGTCCGTATCCTCAATAAGGAATACCTGGTATAGAACGTGCTCCAAAGCAGCTAGGCTCTTGATTTTGAAAATTTTTAAAAAATATCTACTTTTTAGCTACACAGTTGTCACACTTGCAAAAAACTCTTAAAAGTCCATCTACGGCCTTTTCCAAAATGGATATCGATCAGGTAGGGAATCTGTTCCAAAACATTGTGACGACATTATTTCCAAGAGAAATAAAGCCGCACAATAATAGTGCGCCGCACCGAATTGAAACGGCGCCGACACTACCTGAATGGTACCAGCACCCTACAAGTGCTATAACTAGCAACATCAGCCACCAGTCATGACAACATTGACATTTCATGCTGAGTGTCGCGAGCTGAGTGTCATAACGCGAGCAACGCTTTAACACGCAGAGCACTCATAGAAAAGAAAATATATACATTAAAATAAAAAAAATAAAAAATAAATCTACAATCAACAGCAGCAAAATCATTACTGCACAACTACGTCGGATCAGCCGTACAAACATATCCAACGAAGATGAAAACGTCGTGGATATACAATATCCGCAAGGACGAGTTGCTCAACTACCTAACGGAATTCAGCCTCGACGACACAGGCACCGTCGAAGAGCTACGCAAGCGGCTACCAGCATTCGCCAACGAAGGCGAACACAAAGAAGAGAACGACTCCTTGAACTACAATCAAAGTTCACACAGCCGTGTCACCGACGATTCCTACAAATAACGACGAGTCAAACGAAGCAATGCATCTGAAGATAGCTGCAGTCGAACAGCCCACGTACCGGACCATACATTCATAAGAGGTACCATATTCCAGGTATAGTCCAAGATCAGGAAACTTCCTCTACGATATCATCGATCATATCAGAAGGTGGACCCTGAAGTTTGAAGGCGACCAGGACCCTATCGCATTTGTAAAGCAGATCGATAGCCACAGCTATTGCGCGGACAAGCAGCCCTATGGTTCTGCAATAATAACCGCCAGTGGACGGAGTGGACTTCGTTCAGATGGATTTCCTCCAATTCTTTCTCCCACCACGCTATATGCAACGATTTGAAGATGAAGTCAGAGGGAGAGTGCAACGACCAAGTGAATGCTTCAGAGATTTCCTGTTGGGCATTCAAAATATGATGCGCCAAGCCGGCTACTCAAAAGCGCAGGAATAAGAACGTGTGTATAGGAACCTGCACAGCGGCTACCAATTATACATCCGCCGCAAGAACTTTAACGCGCTGCAGGAGCTGACAACACTAGCCACAGAGTATGAAAGTCTCAATCGCAACCAGGCTTACCAGTCACCAGACGAGATATCGAGATATCTTAACAGATATGAAAAGAGTTCACGCGCTTAACGACATAATGTACCACGACCACGTAAAGACCAACATCGTCAAGCCAGACAGGAGGACGATAGGAACAGTAGACAAGCCTGCTGACGTTGTAGAATAGAAGGACATAGAATGGAAAGATGCAGAAACCCACAGACCCTTTCGCGGGCAACGAGATCGTCGAACCATCGAATGCTGCCGTCGGAGTTCGGGAAACTCCAGCAGGCCACGCCAAGAATAGGGGTATGCGTGGTCCAGAAACCTTTCAACCCCTCACCATAAAACTGCGTTCAACAGTCCCACGTAGATCAAAGACATATAGAGCAACCAAAGCCACGTACGGCCCCGAAGTCATCACAGCCACTTAGGAGAGCTCTCAGTAAAGAAACGAGTGATCGATTAAGAAACCTAGAAGCAGCGCGAGAACGCTTCCGACAGTCGATGGGACTAACATCAAGTTCCACGACTCAGCAACAGAAGCAAAAACAACACACGAGACCACAAGCTTCTCAGAAACTAAAATCACAACACCACGTAAGGCCACCAGAGCCTTAAACACATAAGCAACAACACGCACAGACACCCATGCCACCTGCAAATCACCAACCATTCCACACAGCGCCAGTCGCAGCAGAAACAGGCTACCAACAGCCTCAACCAGCACCTACCACAACATGCTGCTCACAGCATCCAACTGGGCCAGCCGCACCAGAAGCATGCTACCGACAGCAACTTACTGGGCCAGCAGCGCCAGATTCCGGCTATACACCGCCGCCAACAGGCTACCAACAGCCTCAACCAGCACCCACTGCAACATGCTACGCACAGCATTCAACTGGGTCAGCCGCACCAGAAGCATGCTACCGACAGCAACTTACTGGGCCAGCAGCGCCAGATTCAGGCTACTCACAGCCACACACAGGCTACCAAAAGCCTCACCCAGATCAAGACAACATGCACACAGGTGACACAACGCCTCGCGAAGCAGCGACCGCTTGCGATCAAAAGCACTCCACAGGGCCGCCTGTACAAAATGCACTCCATCTACCACGCCATCCATAGGTACTAGCACCAGACCCACACCAGGAGTCACCTCACACAAACCAGCCAGCACAAATGGCGCATCAACATGAACTTCACGCCAGGCCACCAGAGCCAGCCAACCTCAGTGAATCTGCAGAAAACAATTCGTCACAGCAAGATGACCTAATCTGCCATCTAACCGGTCCCATGAATTCCATAAGTGCACCAGCTGCACAGAATACACCACGAGACCAAGGTGAAATAGAAGTCATCGACACCACTCTTTCTGCAAATCTACGACACGGGTTCGACACTGAAGAAGTCACAGCAGGCACTCCAAACCAAGCCAGCCCAGCAAGATCCACGAATTTGCTACGGGTAGTCGCTTCAACAAAACCTGAGCTTTGTCAGGAAAATGTTCATCATTACTGCACCACGCAGACAACCAGAATACAGTGCAAGGAAAATGAAACGCAACAATTAGACGAAGGTTGCTCAAATGGCATACCAGAACGGGGAGGAGCTATTGCTAGAATATACCAACATCGCATGGTGTGGGACCCAGGCATCCGTGAAAGCAAAAGGAGGTTCCACGCTGATGACGACCCGGAAAACAATTCTACATAATTCAACGTTTTGCAACAGCGGCATCACCCGCGTCAACAACTGAGCAATCGCGGCCTCTCCCGGGCAAAAAACTGAAAGTTCGCGGCCTCACCCGCACAAACAACTGAAAGCCTGCAGCCGCATCTGCATTATAAACTGTAAGCCGCACACGAACCTGCACCAGCAGACATAGCAACATTTCGTTTTCACGATAACTGCAATGTAATTCATCGAATTTTACACGCAGGCCTACAATCAGAGCCCACCGCGAAATCTACGCCAAAAGTGTAAATACGCAGCCGTAACTGCGTCAAAATAAATACGCTACAACATGGTCGATAACAACCACAACAATACAAAACATTTGTATTATTCGACAAGCGCAGCACCACCTGCGTCAACACCTGGACACAAAACCACCATCAACAACAACCTGAAAACTGCAGCCGTACCTGCCAAAATAACTACGCGTATCATCATCCACAAGGAAGATCACAAAAGCATCTGCGCAAGTACTACATCGTGCAGAAATTCATAATTTGAATTTTGCCAGAAGTAACCGTGCCATACAGACAACCGTCTACAGAAGCAATCAAGTCGACAGCAAACAGCCAAGCTATTTTTCTGCAAACTAACAGAATGCTGTACAAACCATTTCTGACAAATTAACAGTCAACATCAAACATGCCAAAAAGCTCTTACAAAGCGACGACGACATACACTCAAGCTGCCCACACTCAACAAGTGACAACCACTCAAAGTCACGAGCATTTTTACGAGGGACGAGCGGTAGGAGGTTCAATACGAGTGGCGCTCCACAAGAAAAAAATAATATCCCAAAGACATCATGCGTGAAGAACAACAAAATACCCACACACTGACAGTGATACTCACCACGGTACAAGAAGCTCAACAACAAGGTGGCAACACTTAACAACAAGTGTTAGAAGCTAACATAAAAGAAGATTTAAATTCAAACGATCACTTCAGTTTGTACTATCGTTGATGAAATATCCTTTTGAAAATTTGTGCCCACATAATCGACAGAAGTTCGCTTTCAATAAAGTTGTTAATTTTATTTGAGTTACTGCGCATCGTGTGATATTCTTCACAAAACGCAAGTTGAACACAATCAACTACGAAGTCAGCAAACTACATTATTAGTTTTGTCTTCAATTATAACGTGTTTTCTTGCCGAACTGTTTTTATCAAAAAACTTAAAGCGCCACGAAAAGCTGTAATGGTAAAAGATAATAACCAAAAGGTACAATCGTGCAGCCGCTTGTTAGCCACCAAGGAAAAACATCAACGTCAACGCGTGTAACCACGCCAGCCTGACGAACAACCGTACGTCAAGGTCAAGTCACGCCATCAACTCCAAGAACATCCAGCGTGTGACCACGCCATCGTAGTTGTGATCCTACAAGTCCTCCCGTGAAGGGCCTAAAGGGGGACCGCTGGCCGATTTTCCATCGGCTCAACTATCGTTAAATTGCGAGTAAAGACGCAATCATTGTGATAGCAGAGTCCTTCCGTGAAGGGCTTAAAGGGAGACCACTGGGCAAATCGCTAAAGGATTTGCCATCATCATCGCGTACAACCACGCAACCACAGAAAAATGGATTTTCCAGCAAGGACCAACCCAAAACCTCTAATTCTTGTAAGGACCCTGGACAGCCGCTGAGGATACCTCACCTGAAAAAGAGTGTAACGCCCAGGAGGTTCGCTACAACATATAGTGAGTTCGTTTGGGTGTTAAAAGGTTTTGAAAAATACCCATTTTCGAGGTGCATAGGTGTCATATTTGCAGGAAACTATTGGAACGCCTGAGAAGCCAGCAACGATTTTTTAAAAAATTGATGACGACCTGGTAGGGAATCTGTTCCAATGCAGCTAGTGAGTTGGTTTTGGTGTCAAAAGTTTTGGAAAAATAACCGCCTTCAAGGTACGTAGGTGTCATGTGTTCAGAAAACTATTGGAACGCCTGAGTAGCCAGCAACGATTTTTTATAAAATAGATGACGACCTGGTAGGGAATCTGTTCAAATTCAGCAAGAGAGTTGGGTGTCGAAAGTTTTGGAAAAATACCTGTTTTCGAGGTGCATAGGTGGAATATGTGCAGAAAACTTTAAGATACCCGAAAATTGTCAAAAATTTTTTTATCTCTTAGTGTATATAGCGTAAGAAATAGAGTATTTTTTATATATGTTATTGCCTTAAAATATTTCTTAAATGTTTAGTTGTAAAGTCTAATATACTTACTTACTTACTTAGTTGGTCGTAACAACCCGTGTCCGGGTTTCAGCCGACCTCATCAGCTCTCGCCAGGAACCTCTGCTTTGCGCGCGCCTTCTCCAATCGGATACACCAAGTGCGGTTAGGGCTTCCTCAGCCTGGTCCATCCATCGGAGGCATGGTCTCCCTCGTCGTCGTTGACCAGCGACCCTCGCCTCGAGCACCTTTTTCGCTGGAGCTTCGTCGTTCATACGATGGACATGACCCAGCCAGCGTAGTCGCTGCACAGTTATACGCCGAACTACGTCAATGTCATCGTAGAGCTCATACAGCTCGTGGTTCATTCGGATGCGATAGTCATCGCCGACTCGAACAGGACCGAAGATTTTGCGAAGAACTTTTCTCTCGAACACCCCCAGAGCGGCTGTGTCAGTTTGCGAAACTACCCATGCCTCAGCGCTATAAAGCAGCACAGGTAGAACGAGCGTCTTGTAGAGTGTTAGTTTTGTCGATCGAGAGAGGGCTCTGGAACTTAGTTGCTTACTGAGCCCGTAGTAGCACCTATTAGCAATTATTGTTCTTCGCTTTATCTCCAGGCTGATTTCGTTTTTGGTATTAATGGCGGTGCCAAGGTAAACGAACTCCTTGACTACTTCAAAGTTATAGCTGCCGGATGAAACGTGGGAGTCTAAACGCCGAGCTCCCTTGTTTGTAGACAGCATATACTTTGTTTTACCCTCATTTATCGTCAAACCCACTTTGGCTGATTCCTTTTCGATAGCGGCGAAAGCAGCGGTAACATCTCTCTTGGTTCTGCCAACAATATCAATATCATCAGCGTACGCAAGGAGCTGGACGCCTTTGTAGAAAATGGTGCCATTACGATGCACACCGGCCTTTCGTACGATCCCCTCCATGATGATGTTAAAGAGATCGCAAGACAGTGGATCGCCTTGCCTGAAACCTCTTTCGGTATTGAAGGTTTCGGAGAGGTCATTTCCTACCTTGACGGAGCTGCGTGTGTTGCTCAACGTCATTCTGCAAAGTCTGATCAACTTTGCAGGTATACCGAACTCAGACATTGTTGCGTATAGGCAATCCCTTCTCGGGCTATCGAACGCAGCTTTAAAATCGACAAAGAGATGGTGTGTGTCAATTTGGTTTTCATGGGTTTTCTCCAGGATTTGTCGTAGAGTGAAAATCTGGTCTATGGTGGACTTACCAGGTCGAAAGCCACACTGATAAGGTCCAATCAGTGTTTTTGTAATCGGCTTTAATCTTTCACACAGTACGCTTGAGAGAACCTTATATGCGATGGAAATAAGACTGATACCTCTATAACTAGCGCAGATTGTTGGGTCTCCTTTCTTAAGTATAGGGCACAGTACGCTGAGGTTCCAATCGTCGGGCATGCTTTCTTCTAGCCATATTTTGCTGATGAGCTGATGCATGCGCCTTATCAATTCATCGCCGCCGGTTTTGAACAATTCAGCTGACAGGCCGTCAGCACCCGCTGCTTTGTTGTTTTTGAGTCGTTGGATAGCAACTCGAACCTCATCATGGCTAGGTGGTGGTACTTCCACTCCGTCATTGTTGATTGGTAGCTCTGCACTGTGCTCTCCATGGGCGGCATTGGTGAAATCGTCGCCAGTAAGTAAATTGGAGAAGTGCCGTCTCCACAATCTCAGCACACACTGCGTATCCGTATTCAGATCTCCATTTTCGTCTCTACAAGTGGATGCTCCGGGCTTGAAACCTTGGGTTAGACGCTTAACCTGTTGATAGAATTTTCGTGCATCCTTCTTGCCCTGGTATACCTCTAGTTCCTCACGCTCACGCTTTTCCTGCTCTCTTTTCTTGCTCTCTCTGAAAAGACGCCTCTCTTCCTTCCTCTTTTCGCGGTAGTTTTCTCGCACGGCTCGCGTTGCAGCTGACTGCAGCGTTTTTCTGTATGCAGCGTTTTTTACTGCAGTCGCAATGCGACACTCCTGATCGTACCATTGGTTCCGAGGTTGCGGGCGCCGGAAACCAATGACTTCTTCAGCGGCAGCGCGCATGGAGTGGGATATATGCGCCCAAAGTCCGCCGGCGTCGTCGAGTCCAGAGGTTGGTTGGTTGAGCTTAACCGAGAGTTGAGCGGAGTAGGCTTCGGCAGTCCGTTGTAATTGCAGCTTAGCGACATCTAGCTTTCGTTGCATTCCTGTGCGTATGTCCTTTGCATTGCATAATCGCATGCGGATCTTGGCTGCAACAAGATAATGGTCGGAGTCAATGTTGACCCCCCGAAATGTACGCACATCTAGAACACTAGAGGCATGCCTTCCGTCGATTACAATATGATCAATTTGGTTTCGCGTTTTTTGATCAGGGGACAGCCAGGTGGCCTTGTGGATGTCGAGGTGCTTAAATCTGGTGCTACTAACTACCATGTTTCGCGCTGCGGCGAAGTCGATCAGTCTTAGACCGTTGTTCGTGGAGGTCTCATGAAGACTGAACTGACCGACAGTGGGGCCAAAGATGCCTTCCCTTCCGACTTTCGCATTAAAATCGCCGAGGACTATTTTCACGTCATGGACCGGAAGGTGGTCGTATACGTCCTCAAGACTAGCGTAGAAAGCGTCTTTGACGGCTTCGTCCTTTTCCTCCGTCGGGTCGTGCGCGCAAATAAGGCTTATGTAGAAAAATTTTGCCTTGATGCGGATCGTGGCCAATCTTTCGTTGACAGGTGTGAACCGGGAAACAAGGTGGCGTAGTTTCCGGCTAACAATGAATCCACATCCAAATTCGCGCCTCTTCGCATGGCAGCTGTAGTAGATATCACAGTGTGCTTGTTTAGAGCAGCCTTGCCCTTTCCATCGCATTTCCTGGATGGCGGTGATGTCAGCCTTTATCGTTTTGAGGGCTTCCGCCAGTTGGATAATGGCACCTTCCCTATAAAGGGTTCGGACATTCCAGGTGCATATCCGTAAATCATTGTCCGTTTTTCGTTTGCGGTGGTCGTCAACGTAATTGGGGTTCTTATCCGAGGCTGGTTTAGTTTTCATTGGGCAGTAGTAATGTGGCGGGACCCAAACCCTGCGCACATTCCATGTTTAAGGTCTATGGAGTGACCCGCCGCTCAAATTAGCCGTCAAACTGACGGATGCCAGTTTGCCGTTGCCCAGGGAACACCACGTGGAGGTTTGAGTCGACTTGAGACGATTTCGACATGGATAATGCTGGCCGCGCCAGGTTGAGGCGGTCAGACACGTTGCCATGTGAAGGTTCGCCCCCTGTTCCCTAGGGTCTAAGTCTAATATAGGTTTTTTTAAATTAACTCGCCTTTTGTGTAAAAATTAAGTTTAATTTACAAATTTCTTCATTAATGATCATTATTGCTGTAAATAAACACCCTGTTTGCGTAGCTCTAGTTCGATGCTGGGGGTTGACGCAATAATCGTTGCTTTCTTCTCTTTGACAAATGCTGGTCGCCAAAAAAACTGTCACTCCTACCTTGTAGTTTATTATATCATGAATTGTACTTGATGAGTATTATTCAAAACTCAGAACTTGCACATGCAAGCTCTTATTGTCATGCTCATGCACTCTCTTATACTTATTATATTCTCGTCTCCTTTGCCATACAGCATTATTGCACATAAGCATATTTCAATGTATCATTCGATCTTCTCAGCTTAAATAGCGTGGTTGTTTCATTCCTCGTGTAATACAGAACATAATTGGCGACGGGGACAATTTAAAAAAAAAAAGAGTTAAAACATTTCTACTTAGTTTTTTTCAACAACTTATGCGCGAAAATCAGTGCAAAGTAATTTTTACAATGAAGTTCTACGTAATTTAAACAATCAAAAGAAGTTAATAATAATTTTATATATAAATTGCAATAAGTGAACCAACAATGCCTAATACATCAGAAACACCAACAACAACATCAATGTATCATACAGCACAGCTAACGGAGTTTCAACCGGAATCCGAAACGATGCAAATCTGGCAAAAAAAGTTTGACACCCATCTATGTGAAATCAACAAAATCTGCATCTGCTCTGAACAAAATGGTAGTATAAAGGCGACTTTATTAAAAAGCATTGGTTCAACAGCTTACAATCTTTTGCATAACCTGTGCAGCCCAGACAAAGCAATATCAAATTCGTATAAAGATTTAATTAACACGCTATCGGATCATTACACTCCACCTACAATAGTTTTTAAGGAAAGGAGAACTTTTCACTTAGCACAGAAGTTTCAAAGTGAAACAGTGGCGCAGTGGCACGCAAGACTTAAAAAGCTAGTCATGAAATGCAAATTTGGTAGCAATTTAGAGGCGTTTCTTTTGGACAAATTCATTATTGAACTACCACGCAAAATTTTTGAAAGGATGTGCGAAAATGATGAAAATCTCACGTTGGAAGAAGCTCTAAAACAAGCGATGATATTAGAATTGAAGGATAGCACCAGCATTTCTAAAGGTTGTTCAAAATTTTATCAAAAAACTTGGTTAAACACATGGCATGGTAACAACAAACCTTCTCTCAATAAAAGCAGCAATATATATAAAGGTACTCACAACAACACTAGCAGCAACAA
The DNA here is from genome assembly GCA_914767935.1 of Coremacera marginata. Lineage (NCBI taxonomy): Eukaryota > Metazoa > Arthropoda > Insecta > Diptera > Sciomyzidae > Coremacera > Coremacera marginata. Next base: position 105,241,624 of record OU612047.1, read on the forward strand.
CCACAATGATGCTAAACGGGGCAAAAACAATATTTGCACACACTGCGGATGGAGAATACACGAGTCCAACAGTTGCAGATACAAAATGAGTGTTTGTAATTTTTGCTCAAAAACAGGATATTTAGCTTCTATTTGTCATGATAAAAATAAAAAAGTAGTAAATTATATTTCAGATTCTGAAGATGTTTAAGTTTATAATCAAATTAATACAAGTACTTATGATTTTTCTGTTTACAATTTATCTAATGGATGTTCGTCGAATATGTACACTCTAGAGTTGGAAATCAATGGTATGAAGGCAGAAGTAGCCTGCGATACAAGTGCTCCTTGTTCACTACTTCCATTATCATCAATAAACAAATTTCACATCACAAACAAACTAAGAAAGTGTTAAATCCCTTATGTGGACTAATATGGTGTCAAGATAAAAACACTTGTCGACTGTGATGTAACTTTTTCATATAAAGGTATGACAAACAGTATAGTTGTTGTAATCTCTGATACAAGCAATCCGCCTTTACTCGGTCGAAATTTTTTGCGAACATTTGGATTTGAATTAATGCAAGTAATTCAGTTTCAAATAGTTCAACGGGTACAAGTAATGACTTTTTTATTATCACTGAGAAAATCAAATCTGAGTTTTGTATGGTTTTTGATGGGAGTTTTATGGGATAGCAGTGCAAAGCCAATTTTTTCAAGCCACGACCAGTTCCATGGACCAGAGCATGGAAAGAAAAAATTGAAAATCAACTATGCGATTTATTAGAAAAAGGCGTTTTAGAACAAAAATTAACTATTCAAAATTCAAATTGAGGAACACAAGTGGTTTCAATCCTTAAACCTGGTGCAATCTCGACAACGCTTCTCAAATTATTTAAACATGGAGTACACACGTTGGAACTTTTAAAATGAAGAGACTTCCTTTTGGTGTAAAACCAGCTGCAGCAATTTTTCAGAAGATAGTAGAGAATTTATTGCCCGATATTCCAAATGTAGTTACATATCAAGATGATATCACGGTTACCGGCAGAAACACTCAAGAACATCTCAAAAATTTAAAAAAGGTTTTAAAAAGATTACAAGGCTCGGGCTTAAAGTTAAACTTGTCAAAATGCAACTTCTTTCAAGAAAAAATTTCTTATCTCTGATTTTGTATAGATAAAAACGGTCTCAGTAAAAATAATGAACGCATTTCTAGTATCATTAAAGCACCCATTCCAACTAATGTTTCAGAGTTTAAAGCTTTCATTGGCATGGTAAATTACCATTCTAAGTTTACTTCAAATTTTGCTTCAAAAAATGCAGCCTCTCTATAGATTGCTTAAGAAAGATATTAAGTTTTCCTGGTCTAAAGACTGTCAAGATGCGTATAATGAAATATAAAATCATATTTCATCTGACCAAGTTCTTGTGCATTTTAACCCAAAGTTACCCATAATTTTATCAGCAGACGCTAGCAACTGTGCCGTCGCTGGTGTACTTTCACATGAATTTGCTGATCAGTCAGTTAAGCCTATAGCATTTGTTTTATGATCTCTGTCAAAAAGTGAAGCAAATTATAGTACTTTACAGAAAGAAGCATTAGCTATTGTTTATTGTGTAACAAAGTTGAAACAATACTTACTTGGGCACAAGTTCATTTTACAAACAGATCACAAACCGCTAATCACAATATTCGAAGAAAACAAAGGCTTACCAAAAATGGCTGCTGCACGCATGCAACGCTGGGCATTCATACTTTCAGGTTTTGACGATACCATTAAATATGTTAAGGGTAGTAGTAACGAAGCTGATGGATTGTCACGAATACCTCAGCATCAAGTTCTTCAAAATAATGATATAGAGAAATGCTATGTACATTCCATTAAAAAAGAAAATGCCGTGAATTTGAGTTTTAAAAATATTGCAAATGAAACAAGACGCGACGCAATATTATCAGTATTAAGTCAAGCCTTTCAGTTAGGAACAGTCAGTCAAAAGTCTTACAGGAGCAGAATTCAACTCATTCAAAAACAAGTCAAATAAATTGTCAGTTGAATATGATTGTATAATGTGGGGTTATCGCACCGTCATTCCTACTTAATTACATAAAGAAGTACTGAATGAATTACACACTTCTCACTTGGGGATACTAAAAACAAAAGCTTTAGCTAGGTCATATGTATGGTGGTCAACAAGTGACTCAGATATTGAACGTCTAACAAAAGAATGCATTTCTTGTCAGGAACTTCAAACAAGTCCAGAAAAGAGTTTTCTCATTCCATCGAATTCACTTTGGAATAGGATACATGTTGACTATGCCTGATCCTATCAAAGGCTATTATTTACTCGTTATAATCGATGTTTAGGCCGCAACCCTAAAGAAGGTAAAAGATTAATGGAAATGAATATACTTCCTTATCGACTCGTTCGAGTATCGATATTCCAGTATCGATCCTCCGACGAGCCGCTCGTTCGGCTCCTCCGACGAGCTGTTGCCGCCTTTTTACTAATCACATATTGATTATCATCGGCAAACGCTGTGTTCTTTAAAGCTCCAGTTTCGGTATTTATATATATATACGTCTAATTAGTTTCATTGTACCGCCATATTGGAGAATTTGGTCACTTATTGAAGAGTACCATAGCAAACGTAAGATCTTACCTATAATAAACTTTACTTTTCCATTCATACTAATTGGTGTTTTTTATTTGGTCTTCCTCTGTGCATAAACTCGAGCATAAATTGCACGAAGTTTCTACGCAGACTCTAGGCGCTGACGTTATCTTCCCTTCCAGCAACAGAATTTTACAAAAGTTCATTCGCAGAATTGTGGCAAAAGGAGCCACAGGAACAAATCATATCAGATTTGTTTATGGTCCTTCGAGAGCCTTCTTTGGAACGTCCGCCTACGGAAAATCAATTGAGCACTTCTCAAGCATCCAGTTCATAATTCAGCTTTAATTCCCCAGCAAAAACAAAAAAGGTCAGTTGATTGAATTTAAGTGTCTTATGGTAGAAGTATGTGCAAGTTTTCTTTTTTTTGGCAAAGGTTTATACATTTTTTTTTTCACATATAAAAAGCCAACAAGTGTGTGAAATCGCGCGAATTTTTTCGAAAAGTTTCCAAAAAGAAAATTTATTTTGTTAAATTGCACCATTTTTTTTAAGCCGAAGTTGCACGAAGTGGTCAAAGCAAAAATTTAATTTATGGAAAATTATAAATGTTAACAAGTTTAGTGATTAAAGCTTTGCTTAATTAATTAAAATATTGGAAGCAAATTCGAAAAAGTTTTCTTTTATTTACACACTCACGCACAGGCTGACAATTTGTCAAAAAATTCGTTTTTTTTTTGTTTTTGGTTTGGTTTTGTTTAAGTAATTTAAAAGCCAAAACTCACAAACACATACACGTAAGCAAAAAAAAAAAAAAAAAGTGAACTTACCAAAAGTGTCCGTCCGATTTCGGTGCAATATAAGTTTTTCTTTATTGTTGTTGCTATCATTCATATATTGATTGAATGCATTTTATTAAAACAAGACTAAATTTATTGAGACTAAATTATCAGTCAAATTTAATTTTAACAATTTAATTAATTTTATAAATTAATAAGCACAAACGATAGCAAGAAACTTTAAACTTTCCTTGATATCTTATAATTGCTGAAAAGTTGTTGTTTTGCCGTCGGTACTTTGTTGCATAAACTTACGCGAAGTTTGTGCCGTCTGCCCGTTCTTTTTTTTTTTTTTTTTTTTGCATTGAACATACGCACACACGCACTTTAAAGCAGTTCGATTGCTTCAGCAAAATATTATATTTTTTTTTCCCCCGAGTACAATATAAATTTTGTGTAAAGTTACGTTGTAACTTGGTGTGTAATTTTACGCGAAGTGTTTTGGCATTAAACACACACACACACACACGAATTCTGAAGCAATTCGATTGCTTAAATAAGTATTAGGTTTTTTCCGCGCACATTATTTTTTTCGAAAGACTATTGTTAGAATTATATTATTATTGCGTGTTATATTTGTGGAGTCTTGATTTTTCGTGAAAAAAATAAAAAAAATATATACACAAAGAACTGAACAAAAACCCGGAGAAGAACAACAACCAACAAAAAGCAACAATTGAGACCAGTTGAGACAACTTGGGAAACGAGTTGCCAATTCAACAGAAATCCTACCGCACGTATTGCGATTGTCGCTTTTGGCACATTTGCGGCATTTTTTAAGTTTTTTAAAATTTTTTAATTAAATCAAATATTTTAACAACATTTCAACAATTTTCATCGGAAATTATTTGTGAAATCTTTTTTACGCTCGTGGGATTTTGGATGACAATTCCAAGAAACAAATAAACATAAATTTGTTATTAATTACATTTAATTACATAATTGCAAAGAAAAACTTTTGAACATTGAAAAAATTTAATAAATATATTGGAAGTTTTTAAAAATAAAAGCATTTTTTCACTACAAAAAAAAAAAAAAAATATTTTAACCACTTGTATCTTTTTTGGTGAAGTTTCTACAAATAAGAAACAATACTTTAAGCGTTTTTTAGGATTGCAGTTTTTGCTCGATTTTTTTTCGATTTTATTAATCGTTTTTTGAATAAAAAAAAAAAAAAAAAAAAAAAAAAAAGGGTTTTCCGAGTTTCTACGTATTAGAATTTTTTTTTCCCGAATTTTTTTTTAAAACCAATGCTGAAAGTTTCTACAAATTAGAAACCATTTTTAATTATTCATTAAATTTTAATAAAATTTTCTACTTATTAGAAAATTTTTTCCGATTTTTTTGATATAAATCGTGAAAGTTTCTACAAATTAGAAACCATTTTTAATTATCCATTAAATTTTAATAAAATTTTCTACTTATTAGAAAATTTTTTCTGAATTTTTGAAATAAATCGTGAAAGTTTCTACAAATTAGAAACCATTTTTAATTGTTCATTAAATTTTAATAAAATTTTCTACTTATTAGAAAATTTTTTCCGATTTTTTTGAAATAAATCGTGAAAGTTTCTACAAATTAGAAACCATTTTTAATTATCCATTAAATTTTAATAAAATTTTCTACTTATTAGAAAATTTTTTCTGAATTTTTGAAATAAATCGTGAAAGTTTCTACAAATTAGAAACCATTTTTAATTGTTCATTAAATTTTAATAAAATTTTCTATTTTTTGAAAATTTTTTCCGATTTTTTGAAATAAATCGTGAAAGTTTCTACAAATTAGAAACCATTCTTAATTCTTCTACGAAGTTTAATAAAACTTGTTACGGAGTAGAAAAGTTTTCACTTAACACTATTTAACACTATTTTGAAAAGATTGTCTGAAAACTTGTTAGGATTGTTTGAAAATATATCCCGAGAGTTTCTACTTATTAGAAACAAATTAAAAAGGAAAAAAAAACAATTTCCAACACAATTTTCTATTTTTTTTCAGAAATTTTCTGGTATTGGATCCCAACCGACATTTTTTTTTTCGGTTTTCGTCGATTTTCATAATTTTTTTATTGCACGTTTTCGATCAAAAAACAAATAATGGCTAAATTAATCTCTTTCATGAGAAATGCCGACACCATTTTTGATATGGAAGAAGATTTCAATGTTATTCCTCACGATGAGCATACAATTTTCGCTCTGAGAATTCAAGAGGATGAATTGAAGTCTCAATGGGCTAACGTAAAGTCTTCTTATGACGGGTGCTTGCTAAAATTAGTGGTAGCGAGTGGCGAAGAGGATGAAAACGTCACCCTAGTCAAAGTCAAGTATCGCTCGTGTTATCAAACATATGTTCGATGTCTAGCAAAGATGAACGAACTTAGCGATAAGTTGTCCACGGCAAAAAGACTACATGAAGTTGATGTTTCGCAAGAGGAGATGACAATGTCTCGTCATAATATCAAGTTGCCACCGTGTGATACTGAGATATTCCACGGTGATTATTTAACATGGCCTTCGTTCAGGGATATGTTTTCCGCCATTTACATTTCAAATAATCGGATAACACCTGTCGAAAAACTTTTCCACCTTAATCAAAAAACCCGCGGAGAGGCCAAAGAGATTGTTCAAAAATCTCCCCTCACGCACGAAGGGTTTGCGACGGCTTGGCAAAACTTGACAGACCGCTATGAAAATAAGCGGATTTTGGTGAATAACCAACTAAAAGTTTTATTTAATCTGCCAGCCGTGAGCAAGGAGTGTGGAAATAACATAAAAAAGTTACAAAGAGACATCAACAACTGCATTTCAGCATTAACTATGCACAAAGTTGACATAAGCAATTGGGATGCGATATTTACGTATCTATGTTCAACGAAGTTGCCAGAAACTACGCTCTCCTTATGGGAGCAATCTATTGAAGACAAGGCAGAGATCCCCAAATGGGCTGACCTTGATAAGTTTTTAACAAGTCGCTTTCAGACATTAGAAACGGTGTCTGACTTCAGAGGCGTGGTGCAAAAAGGGCAAAAACCGATCGCACCTTCACCGAATGTGAAACAAGTCAACACATACCAGACAAATGTGACAAACACCAACTGCAAGCTGTGCAAAAACCAGCAACATGCGTTGAGGTTCTGTCCGAAGTTTTTGGCCATGAGAGTTAATGACAGATCATCAGCTGTAAGGCGGTTACATTGCTGCCTCAACTGTCTGTCAACTGGCCACGCTTCGAAAAATTGTAAAAGCGGATATAATTGCTCCTCGTGTGGACAACGACATCACTCGTTGTTACACAGAAATCCTCAAGGTGTAAATAATCATCAAAATGCGGGAGGTCCAAGCAAGAATGCAATACAGTCCACTCAACCAGCAGCATTACAATCGCAAGCAACTGCGAGCACTAGCAGAAATATTCAATCGTGTTATGCCTCAAGCAGCAAAAATATTTTGCTGGGAACAGCGATGATAAATATTTGCTATCGAGGATCTAGTTTCACAGCCAGAGCACTTATTGACTCTGGCTCAGAGGGCTCTTTCATTTCTGAGAGGTTGCAGCGACTTATTCAGCTGCCTACTCACCGAGTGTCCGCTCAAGTTTCAGGACTTAACGATGTGGTTTCGGCCAAAGTACAGAAAGCTTGCTGTTTAGTCGTAGGATCACCTATTGATCCAACTGTTCGACTTACCACCAACGCTCTTATCCTGTCAAAGATTACAGGAAATCTTCCCTCATGCTCAGTCGATCCTTTGTTGCAGCAAGCTTTTCCAGAGCTTGTTCTTGCGGACAAACGTTTTTACTGCAGTGATCAAGTGGATGTACTATTAGGTGGTGATTTATACCCACAGATCCTTCTTGATGGTATCCGTCGAAATGTTCTTGGGTCACTTATTGCTCAAGAAACCATCTTTGGCTGGATTTTAACCGGTTCCATATCTACCACAACGAAAAATGCACCCTCCTCAACTGTCGTTTCTTACTTTAGTGAAGTTTCGCTTGATCGGCAACTAGCCTCATTCTGGGAAATTGAGGAGGTACCTCAAAAGGTAGTGTCCAATACTACAGACAAATTCTGTGAGGACAATTACGTGAATACGACAAGGCGTAATACCGATGGCCGCTATGTGGTGACCTTGCCGTTCAAGGACAATTTTCCTCAGAGCACCTGTTTAGGTGACTCCCGTTATATTGCGGTCCGCCAGTTTCTTCGAAATGAGGTGAAACTGAGTAAAAATGTGGAGGCCAAACAGGTATACGATGGTGTCTTAAAGGAATATTTGGAGCTGGGACATATGACGGAAGTAACTGCTAGTGTCACTCCGAGACACTGTCAGAGTTATTACCTTCCTCATCACGCCATCACAAAGCCGGATAGTACCACTACAAAAGTTCGTGTGGTCTTCAACGCGTCTAGCCCTACATCAAATGGCGTTAGCCTTAACGATGTTCTTCATGCAGGGCCCGTCTTGCAAAGTGATCTGACTTTGCTTATTTTGAAGTGGCGGTTCTTCCAATTTGTTTTTAATGGTGACATCGAAAAGATGTATCGCCAGATCCTAGTGAGTGAAGAGCATCAGCGATTCCAGCGAATCATTTTTCGAGACACAACAGGGGATCAGCTGAAAGATTTTCAGCTCAAAACCGTCACTTTTGGATTTCTAGCAATTCGGACACTTTTGCAGCTAGCCGACGATGTAGAAGGCAGCTTACCATTGGCATCTAAAGTTCTGCGTCACCATATGTACGTAGATGACGCATTGGCGGGAGGTCATGACTTGCAGTCAGCAATTCAAGCTCGAACGGAGCTTGAAAAAGCAGCGGAATCAGCAGGTTTTGCCCTGCGAAAATGGACTTCCAACTCCGAAGAATTACTACGAGGGATTCCTAGAAGTCATCGGCTGCATGAAGATTTTCTCGAGCTGGAAGACGCGAGTAACGTTAAGACGTTAGGAATTCGGTGGAACGCCCGTTCCGACTATTTCTACTTTCACGCGCGACCACTGGACCAGGAGGGAAGTTTTTCAAAACGAGAGGTTTTGTCGGCAATCGCAAAACTGTTCGATCCAGCGGGATGGTTAGCCCCGATCGTGGTCATCGCAAAAATGCTGATGCAGCAAGTTTGGTTGGATGGCATCGGGTGGGATGATCAGCTCACCCCCTCTACTTTGCAACGTTGGCAAACCTTCTTGGAAAATTATCCTCATATCAGCAGTATCCGGATTCCACGGTGGATCGATTACTCTCCTGATGGCGATGTGCAGTTTCACGGATTTTGCGATGCTTCCGAGAAAGCATATGGAGCTGCCGTTTACATTCGCGTTAAACTTTTGGATCAAATAAGCGTCCATCTTCTCATCGCGAAAACTAAAGTAGCACCAGTTAAGACTGTGTCGTTACCTAGGCTTGAGTTATGCGGTGCGCTGCTGCTAGCGGAAATGGTTGAAATGTTTCTAACAAATTTAGAAACATACAATCATCAGCTGTTCTTATGGACAGATTCAACCATTGTGCTGGCATGGCTGCGAAAACAACCATGTGCCTGGACTACTTTTGTTGCCAATCGCGTCACAAAAATCAGCGAAAAGGTAGGGACGGAGAACTGGAGTCACGTAGATTCAGCGGATAATCCAGCGGATCTAGCTAGCAGAGGATTGGAACCACAGAACTTAAAAGACAGTTCTTTGTGGTGGCATGGGCCCTTATGGCTACAAGAGGAATCGGATTCTTGGCCTAATCACATCTATGAGCACGAGACCACCATGGAAGCAAGAGCAGTAAAAGCCCATGTGGCTTGTACACAAAATGTAGGCATGTTGGAGCGTTTTTCGTCACTGCCTCGAGCCTTGCGGGTTCTATCGTACGTATTACGATTCTTTCATCGAACCCACAGGGCACATAAAGGTAATTTCTGTTGTCCATCTGTTGTCATATCACAACAAGAAATCAAAAAGGTAACAAGAAGACTCATTATTGAGAGTCAAAAATGGGGGTACCCCTCAGAGTACGCCCACTTATCAGAGAAAACTTTGATCGAAGCGAAAAGTTCGCTGTTAAATTTGAACCCTTTTCTCGACAATGACCAAGTGCTCCGAGTTGGCGGAAGGTTGTCACAGACCGAGCACATCTCTTATGATGAACGGCATCCGGTTATTTTACCGTACGACTGCTCATTCGCCAAGTTGCTCGTGAAATTTACCCATGAAGTTTCCATTCATGGTGGGAACCAGCTTGTATTGCGACTTATTCGGATGCAATACTGGATTCCTAGGGTAAAAAATATGATTAAATATATCATCCACAATTGTAAAGTCTGCGTTATCGACCGCAAGCGGTTGCAGACTCAGATTATGGCCTCATTGCCTCCAGAGCGCACAAAACTATCTCGCCCATTTGCGACTACTGGAGTCGATTTTACTGGTCCATACGACATTAAAAATTATACGGGACGCGCTTGTCTCATAACTAAGGGCTATGTTTGCGTTTTTGTCTGTTTTGCTACCAAAGCTATTCATTTAGAGGCTACTAGCGATCTCAGTACGGTTACTTTTATGGCCGCATTTTCGAGATTCGTTGCACGAAGAGGATGTCCGGAGAAAATGTACTCCGACAATGGAACTAACTTCGTTGGGGCCTCACGTGCCTTTAAAGAAGATTTTAAGGCCTTTTTAAATGATTCTAGAGAGAAGGTGGTGTCGAAATTTGCACACCAGCACTTAACTTGGCATTTTATTCCGGCCGGTGCTCCCCATATGGGAGGTTTGTGGGAGGCAGGAGTTAAAAGTTTTAAGTTGCACTTTCGCAAAGTAGCGTCAGACTTAAAATATACGTTTGAGGAGCTCTCAACCTTGCTTTCGCGTATCGAAGCATGCTTGAACTCACGCCCTCTCAGTCCAATGTCATCAGATCCAAATGATCTAGCGCCCTTAACTCCAGCGCATTTCTTAGTAGGTGGGCCTTTACTGGCACCTATTGAACCTGATATTGTCGAAAGTCCAATGTCTATTGTCAATCGTTGGCAGAAATTGAAAGCATTGAACTAGAAGTTCTGCCGCATATGGAAAACAGATTATTTAAACGAGCTTCACAAAAGATACAAGTGGAAACGTCCCCGAGTAGATATAAAAATTGACGACTTGGTGGTTGTCAAGTCAGATAATCTTTCAGCTAACGAATGGCGTTTAGGTCGAGTTGTGAAAGTTTATTTAGGCTCTGACAACCGTGTCCGTGTCGCCGATCTGCGCACTGAACGCGGGATTATTACTCGGCCGGTGGTAAAATTGATTAGTCTGCCACCAATTTCGTAGCTAGTTGTTTTCGTTAGTGTTTTTTGTGTGCGTGTTGTCGTAATTTCGGACGCGAGGAAATTAACAAATTTAATTTCTATTTTTTTTTCTAGATATCAAACAATGTCGAGCGTCGAGAAATCCGCCTGTAAGGTCGCCCAAAAATGTCGGGTGTGTTTGGCTCGTCACCCATTGCGCTTCTGCAAAGCGTTTGTCGCGGGGAACGTAGCAGATCGGCTGCGACTAGTGTTGTTGTTCCGGTACTGCTCCAGGTGTCTCTCCCCGAATCACATGACCGGCGAGTGTTCCAGCGGGGGGCGATGCGGAAGATGCGATGGAGCGCATCATACCATGCTGCACCTTGGCCGGAATAAGAACGGCGGGAAGTCGTCACCGCCCAAGCCGCAAGACGTAGCCAGGCCTCGTTTGCCTGAGTCCTCTCGTCAGCGCGGGACGGGCGTCGAGGGGAGTGTTGCTGCCCGGCCTAGCTTGCCGCAGGAAGCATTGAGCGTTGAGGGGGATTGCAGGTCCGAAAAAGAAGATGACGAGACGCGATTGGTGCGATGCATTAAAAATGCTGAAGAATCGCGCGCGTTTCGTCCACCGCTGCATGGCAGCACTCAGAAAGCTCGCACTACGCGGCGCTCAAACCGAAGATCTCGCGTATCGAGAGATGAGCGTCGCAATCGTTTGCAGGGACGTCCTCGAGCAACTCACTGCCGCTCCTATAGTGGCGCTCAGCGCCTGCCCTCGCCATCACCGTTGCCATGTCTGCAACAGGTGACTTCGCTCCTCCCCACGGCGGTCGTCAAGGTGATCGATGTCAAGTAATGAACACGACGATTGTTATTTAACGACTGACTTTATTCAAGTAGAAAGTAAGTGATGGCAAGGTATAGCTATACGTACTATGTATACATAGCACATGCATACGTATGTGTGCCTTATGACATCTTCCTTTTTTTTTTTTTTTTTTTTTTTTTTTTGTTTTTGTTAATATTTCATGAAATTAATAAATTTAATAAAGACGAAAATCCGAGAAGAATATATAACAATGAATAAAGGAAAATATTTCATAAATGTAATAATAAAAAAAAAATGATAGTGGAGATAAAGAATATGGCAAACGATGTCATCTCATGGTTCATAGCGTTGTGGTTGTTTCAGTGGTCGCCCGTAGCGAGAGACTGGTGCATCTGGTTGGATTCCTGTTGATTCGTTTGTGACAATCTGTGGCGTTGAAGCTAATGTACTTGTTACATTGTTGCTGCTAGCTGAAATTGGCAATGTTGTATTTTGGTTGTTATCATTTTCAGGGTTAACGGCTACTGTACGCGGTGCTAATATGGTTGCTTTTGTCGGTGCGATGTGTATTGTGTTGCGCCTTAGTAACTTCCCTTGGTCAGTTCTTATCACGTATGATCTTGGAGCGTTTTTGTAATGACTTTCTACCTTTCCGCTTATCCAGTCTCGATGTGCTCGTTGTATTCTAACTCTATCGCCTGGTTGGATGTTTTTTGCTTGTTTTGTTTTTTCGTTGTAATATGTTGTTGTAGAATGTCTTGTTTTTGTAAGATTTTTGTTAACGTTTGCAACCAGTTTTGGCTGTAGAATATTTTTTGAGGTTGGTAAGGTAGATCTGGTTAGCCTACTCATGAGACGTTGGTTTGGAGATAGAAGTTCTTCGTTTCTTGGTGAGTTTCGGTAGTTTAAGAGCGCTAAATAGATATCGCTTTTGTCTTTGGCGCACTTCTTTAACATCATTTTTGCCGTCTGGACATAGCGCTCTGCTAGGCCATTTGAACGTGGGTATTTGGGACTTGATGTTTGGTGCTGTATGTCCCAGGATGTAGCAAATTTAGCGAATTCCTTAGACGAGAATTGTGGTCCGTTATCTGATTCTAACACGGATGGTATTCCATGTGTAGCAAACCATTTTTTTAATTTGTTAATGACTTCTTCTGATGTGGTGTACTTAAGTTGAGCGAAATCAAAGTACCCGGAGTAACTGTCGACTATCAAAAGGTAGTTGTTGCCGTTAAAATAAAATAAGTCTACCGCTGTTATTTCCCACGGTAACGTTGGAATTGTTTTAATGACCAGTGGTTCTCTTGGTTTAGCTGCTTGAAGTGATTGACACACCGCGCATGATTCAATAAAGTTGTTTAAATCTTTGTGCATTCCAATCCAAAATACTGTTGATCTGGCTCTGCTTAGACAACGCTGAATTCCTAAGTGACCACTGTGTATGGTTTTCGTTATGTAATTTTGCATTGATTGTGGAATTAAAACATTAGATGCTTTGTATACTAGCCCTTCATCTGTTGTGAGCTCGTCACGAAAATTCCAGTAGGGTCGTATTTGTTGTGGTAAGTCCGTAATACATGAAGGCCATCCGTTTAAAATTTGTTGTTTTAAAGTTTGTAGCTTTTGGTCTTTCGCTGTTTCCGCCATGAGCTTCTGCTTGGTTGATGATTTTAAGTACTCAATTGTGTTGACTTCTATTTCGTCGTCCGGCGAATTGTTATTAGGGTTATTGCAGTCTCTGCTAAGCGTGTCCGCGAGTTTTATTTCTGTCCCTTTCCGATATATTACCTGAGGGGCGTATGGTAGTATGTACATTAAAATTTTTTGAATTCGTGGTGATGTTGAGTGTAAAGGTTTTTTAAAAATGGCCTCAAGGGGCTTGTGATCCGATTCTATTATGAGTTTCTTGCCGTATACGTACTCATGGAATTTCTCACAAGCGAAGCGAATTGCCGTTGCTTCCTTTTCGATTTGAGCGTAGTTTTGTTGGGTTTTGGTCAAGGATTTGGAGGCGTAAGCGACGGGTTGCTCATTCTGTAGGAGTGCTGCTCCAACATTTGATTTGCTAGCATCAACTTGCAATTTTACATCCAGGTTGGTGTCATAGAAGCGTAATAATGAGGCGGACGAAAATGAATCCTTTAATTTAAGAAACGCATTTTCTTGTTCTGGTGACCAGCACCAGCTGACCTCTTTTTTTAGCAACATTCGTAGCGAAGATGTTATTTCTGATAGGTTGGGAATAAATTTGGCGAGGTAAGTGGCCATTCCCAATAAACGTTGTAGTTGTTTCTTGTTTTCTGGTCTTTGTATCTGGTTTATGGCTGCTGTTTTGTCTGGGTCTGGCATGATTCCGTCTGCTGTTAGAATGTGTCCTAAGAATTTTACTTTATTAGATGAAAATATGCATTTTTCTTTATTTAATTTCAAACCAGCGTTTCTGAGAATTTCTATTACAGCCTTCGTATAACGTTCCAGTTGATTTGGAGTTTCCGCATGTATAAGTATGTCGTCCATTGATACTTCTGTGTTCAGACATCCCTCGAGTAGTTGCGCCATCAACTTCTGGTAAACCTCTGGAGCTGATGCTAGACCAAATGGGAGTCTTTTATAGGAGTATCTACCCCATGGTGTTGCCATGGTTAGATATTTTTTGGTACGGTTTGACACCTCAATCTGCCAAAAACCCTTTTTGCAATCTAATAACGTGAAGTACTTAGATTTATTGATGTTTGCTGTTATCTCTTCCACGGTTTTAAGTGGGTGATATCGGCGTTGTATGTTTTTATTCACGTCTGTTGGGTCTAAGCATATTCGTATCTTACCTTTTTTTTTAACGATGACCATGGGCGAAACGGCTGGTGTAATTCCCTCTGTTTTTTCTAGAACGTCCAATTTGACCATCTTGTCGATTTCATTTTTTACCTGTTTTTTTATTGCGTGTGGTATTTTTCGGGGTGCGTACTGTTCAAAACTTGGGTTGCTAATTAGGTCTATATCATATATAAAATTTTTTACCTTTCCGAGTCCGTCAAAAATTTCGTTAGTTATGTTTATTTCCTGCACCCGAGAAATTAGTTTTAATTTTTCACAATCGTTTTTCCCCAGTATTGGTTCAAAATTTGGAAAGCTTTCGACGACAATGAATTTTAACTTGTAATTTTTGTTTCGCACAGTGCACGGCAGAAGTGTTTCGCCACGCGTATTTATTTTACCGCCGCCGAATGCGACCAATTTGTGGTATCTTGGACGAATGTTTTTCATGGTGGTATCACTTAACAAGCTACATGGAATCACGTTGCACTGTGCTGCTGTGTCGAGTTTAAAGTTAATTCGTTTGTTCTCTATTGTGATTTCTTCGTACCAATTGTCGTTGTTGTCTTTATTTGTCGCTGCTTTTGATATTGAGAAAACGAATAGGTCGCTATCTTCTGTTGTGTCGCTTTGCTCTGACGTGCTGCTGTTGTTGTGTTTGCGGCTGATTGCACTCACTTCTTTGTTTCTGTTTTTTAGGCTAAAGCATAGTTTCGATAAATGCCCTTTACGTTTGCAAATATCACACTTGTTGTTATATGCTAAACATTTGCGAAACTGGTGTGTGTTCCCACATCGCACGCAATCGTATGTTTTTGCATTGTCGTTTTGTTTGTGTTTTTCCGTCTTTGTCGATCGCAACATTTTTGTGTGTTTGTATGGTTTGTATTTATCTAGTGCGTCGATTTTCTGTTCGTCTGTTTTGTGCAATTCTTGTAATTGTTGAGTTGCTGTCTCACTCGCTCTACAAATTTTAATAGCTTTTTCCAGGGCTACGTCGTCTTCTGCCAGCAGTTTTTCTCTTATTAAGTCGCTCTTTATACCAACTACGATTTTATCTCTTAGCAAAGAGTCTTCGAGCTCTTTAAATGAACAGTTTTTTGCTTGATTTCTTGCTTTTGTAAAAAACTCATCAAACGGTTCATTTTCATGTTGGATTAACGTGTTGAAGCGGTACCGTTCAAATGTTATACTCGTTTTTGGAGCAAAATATTCGTTGAACTTCTTTTGTATTTCGGTAACACTATTTTGTTGACTTTCTGTTAATGAAAATGAGTTAAATATATTTATTGCATCGGAGCCTATGCTTGACATGAAGGTTGCCACTTGAATTTGTGCTGGTTTTTTGTCCAATTGTGCAGCGGTCTGAAACCACTTGTATTGTTGCATCCAATCCTTCCAGGCTTGTGATGCATTGTTGCCTACAATTTGTAGTGGTTTCGGTGGTTTCACAAAATTAACGTTGCCAACGCTAGCGTCAGTGCTTCTTGAATCGTCTACCATGCTTTATTTTTTTTTTTTTTTTTTTCCGTTTTTTTAAAAAAAAACATCTGACACCATGTCAAGTAATGAACACGACGATTGTTATTTAACGACTGACTTTATTCAAGTAGAAAGTAAGTGATGGCAAGGTATAGCTATACGTACAATGTACTATGTATACATAGCACATGCATACGTATGTGTGCCTTATGACAATCGATAAGGGTCACATCCATCGGGTTCGTGCTCTGATAGACCCGTGTGCAGAAATGTCAATCGTGTCGCATCGCCTCGTTCGACAACTTGGGTTGTCATCGCGGATGGTTGACTCGCATGAGGTTTGCTCCCTTACCCTCCGAGCTAACTACGAGTCGAACCATTCGGTAACAGCCCAAGCGAAAGTGTTGCGTCATTTTACGCGAATCACTCCACGACAAAATTTAGACACGTCTATCAGAGCACATTTTTCGAATCTGATGCTTGCTGATCCCGACTTTCTCGTTTCGTCTCCGGTCGGCATAGTGTTAGGGGTAGACGTGTACCCGAAAATTATCCAGCCAGGGATTTTTCCGAGTGGTTTGGAGGGAGTAGTCACCCAGAATTCTATATTTGGTTGGTTGCTGTCGGGCACAGTTGCCCAATGAGTTTTTAAATGTGAGTTTTTTGAATGTATATAATTTTGTAGGGAGGAACTTGCATATGCTTTTAAATGTATAAATCATTCAATAAATATTATAATGAATTTTGAAAAAGACACTTTAAATTAATCAACGCTTTTTTACTAGATTAAGGTATATGTAGTATATTGAAATATTTTGCAGTAATACTTCAAGGGGGCCGGCATGTTTAGGCCGCAACCCTAAAGAAGGTAAAAGATTAATGGAAATGAATATACTTCCTTATCGACTCGTTCGAGTATCGATATTCCAGTATCGATCCTCCGACGAGCCGCTCGTTCGGCTCCTCCGACGAGCTGTTGCCGCCTTTTTACTAATCACATATTGATTATCATCGGCAAACGCTGTGTTCTTTAAAGCTCCAGTTTCGGTATTTATATATATATACGTCTAATTAGTTTCATTGTACCGCCATATTGGAGAATTTGGTCACTTATTGAAGAGTACCATAGCAAACGTAAGATCTTACCTATAATAAACTTTACTTTTCCATTCATACTAATTGGTGTTTTTTATTTGGTCTTCCTCTGCGCATAAACTCGAGCATAAATTGCACGAAGTTTCTACGCAGACTCTAGGCGCTGACGTTATCTTCCCTTCCAGCAACAGAATTTTACAAAAGTTCATTCGCAGAATTGTGGCAAAAGGAGTCACAGGAACAAATCATATCAAATTTGTTTAATCGATTCCTTTTCAATGTTGGTCGAAGTCTTTAAAACAAGGGAAATTACGTCGTCTTTCACCATCCACAAAATAAGAGAATTACTTTGTCGATACGGAATTGTCAATGCTCTTGTAAGCGATAATGTACTACAGTTCATGTCACAAGACTTCAGAAATTTTTTAAAATTAAATAATGTTGATCATGTTCTAACACCACCAGGTCATCCATCCCATAATGAACAAGCTGAGATTTTTGTAAAAATTTAAAAAAAAATCAATTTTAGCGAATTTAAAAAATACAAAGCAAACAGATTTTGATTTGATATTAAATAGATTTTTATGTGACTATAGAAACTGTAAACATTGCACGACTGGTGAAGCCTGCTATACTATTTTTTGGTAGATCGTTAAAAACTCGATTTAGCGCTCTTAAACCTCCATTTGTGCGAAATAAAATTATTGCAAGTCAAGCCAGAGCTATCAAAAATTATAAAGGCAAGCGTAATGTAAATTTCTCAGAAGGTCAAAAAGTGTTTATCAGAGATTACAATGATCCAAATAAACCATCTTGGACTTCTGCTACGGTCCTTAAAATAAAAAAATAAACTTGGTCCTCGGTTTTATTCTTGCATTATTCATAACAATAATAGAGAGATCAAGAGACACGTTGATCAAATTAGAGGTTTAAATTTAAATAATGAGTTAGTTGATGATACTGTTAATGAAGAAGTTGAAGGAAATGCTGATTTGAGTCCATGTTGGAAAGGTATGAAGGTGATGAACAGGACACAACCTGTGCGGCAGGAGGTACCAGTGTTGCTGATGCATCTGTGTCCTTCAAGGACTGTACAGATTCTGATGAAATCGTGTTAGACAACAAAACTGATATTAATGATAATTGTAATCGTATGGTCAATGAAAAAGGCTTTAGACAATGAGGTCCACGCTTTGATGGAAAAGTTGTTATGGTCAAGAAATCTAACGAAAAGCACTAATTGTAATTTTTAACATTTACTTACTTACTTAGGTGGCCGTAACAACCCGTGTCCGGGTTTCGGCCAACCTCATCAGCTCTCGCCAAGCGGCTTTGCTTTGCGCTCGCCTTCTACAATCGGATACACCAAGTGTGGTTAGGGCTTCTTCAGCCTGGTCCATCCATCGGATGCATCGTCGTTGACCAGCCTCGAGCACCTTTTTCGCTGGAGCTTCGTCGTCCATACGAAGGACATGACCCAGCCAGCATAGTCGCTGCACAGTTATACACCGAACTACGTCAATGTCTTCGTAGAGCTCATACAGCTCGTGGTTCTTTCGGATGCGATAGTCATCGCCGACTCGAACAGGACCGAAGATTTTGCGAGGAACTTTTCTCTCGAACACCCCCAGAGGAGCTGCGTCAGTTTGCGAAACTATCTATGCCTCAGTGCCATAATTTTTTTTTATTTGTAATACTGAGCATCGTATTGAATTTATTACTTAAGTGAATTGTGAATAATTTTGAATTTAATATTTTGTCATGTATAACAAGTTTCCATAACATCTAATGAGTAATATTATATAAGGTGGCCACCTCAGGTGGCCCATCAGATATTTTAAGCTTTTTAAGATTTTTAATGGAGGGCGTTCTTCAGAACTTGCACATGACAAGCTTTTATTGTCATGCTCATGCACTCTCTTATACTTATTATATTCTCGTCTCTTTGTACATTGTACATAAGCATATTTCAATAAATCATTCGATCTTCTCAGCTTAAACAGCGTGGTTGTTTCATTCCTCGTGTAATACACAACTGTACTTATTTAGCTTGAAGTTGTTTATTATTAAATAAGCTTTCACAGCAGCAGCACTTTTATTTCTTCATTTTATATCATTAAGGTTGCTGCCCACTTACGGCAAGTAACGAAACTACAAAATATAACTTACACTGTGTTCTTATGTATTCATGCACACTAACCGACGACGAAACGGCAACGACCAGCGAAAAAGCCGGTGGCTATAAACCAAAGAATTCTGACCGGCATGTCGTTACGTTTCGTTACGTGCCGTAGGTGGGCAGCAGACTTTATTTTTGCAAACTCTCAAGCGATATGAAAAAACATTTTTGGGTTGCTCTTATAACTGGCCAATGCTTTTTCTTTATTTTCGTATGCTTCAATTTTATCTTTTCATATTTCAGGAAAACTTTTATAGAATTTCGAAAAAATACACTAAGTTGGATCGCTGGCGTTCGCATGTTCAATATGTTGGACCGATCGGTAGAAAAATTAAAAATTTTGAATTTTTATCCGACATATTAGACCGACAGTCGTTTCTCCTTTCATCCGAACGACATGTATATATAAAATAAATTAACATTATATGAATACAATTGATTTAATCTGTGTTTTTTTTTTTAATTCCTTTGGACAGTTTTATATAAAAAAATTACCCTAACTTTTATATCTTGCATACGAATTTTTTTTAGTTAGAATAATTGCTCTGCATTTCAAATCCCGGTACTAATCCGGGATCCCGGGACTCCTAATTATCAGTCCCCAAATTGCATTTATGTTTCGAAATTGGAAGCCCTAGCAGCAACAATAAGAAAATTAAATTTCAACCAGCTGATTTTGACATACAGCTTCCTTTTTACTCCTACCTTATAGTCTTACTTTGCCATGGACGTGATCTTCGGCACTGTTTACACGTCATTCATATTGAATGATCATTCCAAATTTGTTGTCGTTTTCCCAGCGAAAAAAATATGACCTCTCTGCGAGAGCGGAAATGAACTTTCAAGACTTCATCGCATCAATCAAAATTTTGATGAAGCTCCAACCAGCATTAATCAATCACAGGGTTGCATACTCAACTTTTCTGGTACTTACAACAACACTTTTAGTCGGCATTAGCCATTCAATCAAAAATCACGTGTGAGCAGCTATTCAATCAAATATCTCAAAGAGAGTAAAAGAGAACAAAAACTGCGATATTCTTCATTCAATTTGAATGACGTATAAACTCTTGTTGCGTGTGGCGAAAACTGGTGATCTGAAAGAAATAGTTAAATTTTTATATCACAAAAATAAAATCATCACCTACCTGCAAAATATTAAATATAGAAATATCCACCTGGTCACCTTTAGTCTTGTCTGCTTGTTGCCTGCAATGAAATATATAAGGAATGGTTATGCTACTTAAAAACCTAATGAAAATCAAGACTTACTTGGTCGCAGTGAAGAGCAGGCATCTGCTGGATGTTTTTTCATGTTTCGTGATCCTGAAAAGAGATTATTAGTAATAAAAATTAATAAATAAACTCACCTTGCAAATATTGCTTATGTTCCTATTGTTTACCGACGGCTTTTGACAGCTCCTGTAGGCGGCCATCATGGTTCATACCACTACGTCCATAGGTTAAAATAGAAACATAGTGAAAATGGATCATAGGAGTAGTAGTAAAAAAAAAAGTATTGCCAGATCAGGAAGTCCATTCATGAGCAGAGAAAAAGCTGTAAGCTGAAAGTTAAGTCGATTCATTCATAAAAGTGACGAATCGTAGACCTACTCTATGAGTATGATTGCCTGTTACGTGCAATTACGTTTTTACCTATTTATGGACGGAAAAAGGGCACAAAAAAGAGAAAAAAAAATAGAAAAAAGGGAAAAGAAGGAGGAAAGTCAAGAAGGGTTCGGAGATATAGGTTATGGATAATTTTTAGACAAATATAGAAAATATATAAATTATCTAGGCTGATATGGGAAATACATATTTGTTCAAAATAATATATATACCGGTATAGAATATTCTAGAAGGATGGAAAATATAGGAAACCGCAAGATATATATTATAAAAATAAGAAGCAGGAGAAATGAGTGAGAGGAAAAAACAAGTTTCTACAAATTGTTCGTGAGGGTTCGCTTGATAAAGAAAGCTTCTATACTTTTAATATGGTGCAAAAGATTGACTTAAAAAGGTGTCTCGAATAAAGTGCGGAAAATAGGCAAAGATATATATATATATACACACAATATTAATAAAAAAAAATAAAAAAAAAAGTGTCGCAGTGAAAGTGTCGCAAAGTCGACAAAAGTTTGTGACGGCGAATTTTAAATAAAAAGAAAAATTTTTTGTGAAAAAGTTGAAATTTTAATCGAAAGAGCAAGGGCAGAAAAAAGGAACCGACGAACAAGTTGCCGGAAAAAAAGGAAAGGAGCAAATAAAAATTTTTTTTTGGGAGCGTACTGGCGAGAAGTGACTCAGCTAAAAAAAAAAAAAAAAAAAAAAAACGTCAGCGAGGAAAATTAATAGTCGGCAGCGGAAAGAAATATTGTGGCCGACCGGAATACGAGGATCGATTGGGACTGTCGTCGAGGATCCCCCAAAAACAGATAAGTCGGTCACAATTTTTTTCTTTTCTATATTATAAGAATCTACTACTAAGTGTGAAGCAAATAGTAGTGGCGAAAAAAAATAAAACACCTTTTAGTGAGGCCTGAAAGTAGGCACCAAAAGTCAAGCCATATGCAAAAATCATAGACATTCAGCATTTTACCAAGTTAGCATTTTACTAAGGTAGCTGAGTCCCCTACCCCGGTAGCAATCTTGACGCGATGTAGGGGCTTAAGTTGCAGAGACACAATGGCTATGCTGGCGGGAGATGTCCCTCCCTGTTGGGTCAGATAGACTCTGTGGAGCAGCGAACCAAAGGCTACCCCCCCCTAACCCAGGGTGTCACGCGATACCGTGCCCATTGGGTGGTTTGCAGTCAGGGGGTATACCGACTGTACTCGAACGGTGCCTTCTTGATACCTGGCCGCCTCAAGAAGTAACTGTGGCCTTACCATGGTATGCGGGCTCTGGCATGGTCGACCACCCTTTTCCAGCCATAATTAGAGACTGCGAAGCTTTTGTCCTCGGACACGAGCCACCGGTCAACCACAAAAATGAGAAAAAACAAAAACAAAAACAACAAAATTGAAGACTTGCGGGGAATCACCGCAAGCAAAGCAGCAGACCTCATGGAGCAAAGAGCCCAAGATGAAGGTCACAGGCGGGGCACCAACCCGTGGAGATTACCTCCAGCTAGAGTGCCAGCCAACTCACGCAGTAGGGATCAAGTGGAGCAAAGAATCCGCACTGACGATCACAGGCACTGCAGAACGCAGATCTCGAACGAGCCGTACGGCGGTGGTCAAGTGGAGCACAACATCCACAAAGAGGACCACAGGCCAAGTACCAGCAACCGGAGATCAAGCACGAGCCCCAGTAAGACGCGAACATCGCTAACAAGCGAGCACCGAAGTAAGGCGTCTGCTCAAAGAAGAATCCCCAGCACCGAAACCGCGTCCACATCGAGGAGACGACCAGGGCATAATAGGGAAGGAAGTCCGGCTGAGGGGCGTAGAAATAGGCCCTTCGCTAATAAACGCCGCACTGTACACCTTCCTATGCGTGGGGAACCAGGAGGGCTAGACGACCCACTAAGAGTCGGCCTAAGTGGAGCAGGCACTAGATGGTACCTGAGGTATCTGGAGCAGGGCATGGCACCCGAAGCAGCTCGTGAAAAAGCACTAGAGCATCGGGGCAACACCCGACAACCAGAGGCACAGAAGAGGAGCAGCAGCGAAATAACCCCTCCTCTTCGGCCAGAACTTAAAAAAGTCAGGATTGCACCTGAAAGCAAGAGCAGTTCAGAGACCCGCGAGTGAAATGCAGAAAGCTAGGACCAGCTACGCCAGCGTAGCCAAAGGCATAACAATTGCGGTCCTACCAAAGGAATATCCCCGGCAAATGTTAAGTTCGGAAGAGCTCTCGGAGCTAGAAGAAGCTATTCTTAGCGAAGTAGTGAAGGGCTGGGCCACCAAACTACAGTTTGAGGGAATCCACTTCCGGCCAGGCTTGCTACTGGTCGATTGTGCGAACACCTCGACAGCAGAATGGCTACAAGCAGTCGCACCAAAGCTTGAGCAGTGGAAAGGGCTCGAACTTCGGGCGTGTCCAGGGGAAGAGGTTCCCAAAGGACACACCATACGAATGTTCTTGCCAAGAAGTTCCAGCAAAGAACTCAGCCGATCGATGGGACTCATTGCCGCCCAAAATGAAGGCCTCAACACCGAGGCCTGGAAGATCCTAAGCTGTAAGGATGAGGGTAGCGGATCGATGCTCGCGCTATCAATAGATAGAGAGTCACTCGAGACTATAAAGTCTAGGGGCTCCTCTATTAGCTTCCGCTTTGGAACAATTCCGGTGTTGGGCACAAAACCCGCCCCAACGACCAGTTCAACCACAGCAGCAGCCTTAAGTGAGGCCACTGACACAGCGCCACCAGCACAGCAACCTGTGGAAGCTGCCACGGAGAACCCCGCCTCCGCCGTCTCTGTAATTGTGGCAACCTCTACCGTAGACCAGGCAGAGGGCATCGACCTCGCCGCTCTCTCGATTGGGACTTGCCACGAACCTCCGATAAAGGAAGTAGTAATGCTGCCTGAAGAAGAACGGGGCAACAGCCCCGCACTATGATGCACATCACAAAAGTCAGCACGAAATTCGCCCAAGTTAACCTCCATCACGCGAAAGCTGCATCAGCAGTAATCGCCCGGAGGTTCGCCACAGAACAATTGGGCTTCGTGCTGATTCAAGAACCCTGGTGCTACAGGGGCCAGATTAGAGGCCTCTTTTGTAAAGAGAGTCAGGTAACTTGGGATCATAGAACAAATGACCCCAGAGCAAGTATCCTTATGCAGAAAAATACTAATTATATTTGTCTTTCAGAATTTATGACGCGGGATCTGGCGGCCATCGAAACAAAAATCGAGACCAACGGCATACACCGCGCCATTGTAATTGCATCCGCATACTTCCCGGGAGATAACACCAGCATCCCCACAGCGGAGACAAAACGACTAGTGGAGCACTGTAGGAAAAACAACCTTCCACTTTTAGTCGGCTGCGACGCCAATGCACACCACACCATCTGGGGAAGCACAGACGACAACACCAGAGGTGAGTACCTGCTAGAATATATATTAAGTAACAACCTAGAATTCTTTAATGTGGGGGTAACACCTACTTTTGTAACTAGGGCCAGAGAAGAGGTCTTAGATCTCACTATAGGAAGCCCATATGTTGGGAGTATGATTAGGGATTGGAAGGTATCACCGGAACCATCAATGTCTGACCATAGAATAATAGAGTTTAGACTTGGGGCAAAGTGCCAAGAGACAGTACCCAGAAGGAACCCTAAGAATACAAATTGGGATACATATACCAGTTTATTGAAAGAAAACCTACAAAATGTAAAATCTAGGAGCAAAATCGGCAACATCCTTGAACTTGAATGTTATGTAGAGCAGGTCAACAATGCAGTATGTAATGCCTACGAAACTAGTTGTCCTCTAGGAAATAAGGCAAGAACAAAACATACTCCGTGGTGGAGCGCCGAACTGACCAGGCTCCGGAAAAATGTGCGATGCAGCTTCAACACTGCAAAGCGCACCGGAGAATGGCATAACTACACGGCGGCTCTAACTGAGTATAACAAAGAAATCAGGAAAGCTAAAAGACAAAGCTTTAGAACCTTCTGCGAAGAAATATCCTCCACGCCAGCTGCAGCCGGATCCATAAAGCAATGGCCAAAGGCAGAGTGGAGACAAATATGTCACTTCTCTTACCAGACGGAAGCTATACGCTTAAAGAAGAGCAACGGGTCAGCCACCTGCTAGAAACTTACTTCCCAGGTAGCACACAAATTAGTGAATGTGAGGCGGCAGGAAGGCTGACAGCTCCAAACCAAGAGGAATGGAAACTTGCCACAAGCATTTGCACGAAGGCTCGTCTGGAATGGGCCCTAAGAACCTTTTAACCATTCAAATCAGCAGGGGTAGACGGTATCTTTCCAGCACTACTGCAAAAAGGTGCAGAGACAATACTACCCCATCTAGTTAAAATAACTAAAAGCAGCCTTGCGCTGGGCTATATCCCAAGAAAATGGAGAAGGTCTACAGTCACCTTCATACCAAAAGTAGGGAAAAAGGACTACACGCTACCTAAATCCTTCAGACCAATCAGCCTCACATCCTTTGTTCTTAAAACAATGGAAAAGGTGATAGACAACTATCTAAGAACTGAGATTCTGGAGAAAGCGCCAATGCACCCTTGTCAGCATGCATACAGGGCGGGTAGGTCCACAGAATCCGCCCTATACCAGCTGACAAGCAACATCCAGTCAGCACTCGAGAACAAGGAAACTGTACTATGTGCCTTTCTAGACATAGAGGGAGCTTTCGACAACACATCCCACGAGGCCGTGAAAAGGTCGCTGTACAAGAAAGGGGTACACAGTATGCTTAGCGCATGGATTTGCCAAATGCTTAGCACTAGAACTGCAGAAACGAAAGTGGGAACCACCACAATAAGAATCAAAATAACCAAAGGCTGCCCCCAAGGTGGAGTTTTATCCCCACTGCTGTGGAGCCTAGTTGTGGACGAACTCTTATCGAAGCTAACCGATACTGGCATAAAATGCCAAGGCTACGCAGACGATATAGCCCTAATAGCAAGAGGCAAGTTCGAGAATACACTCTGTGACCTAATACAGAGAGGGCTGAAAGTAACAAAGGAATGGTGCACCACAGTGGGGCTTAACATCAACCCAGCAAAAACAACCATAGTACCTTTCACTAACAAGAGAAGCCTGCCAAACCTCAGAACGATGAGAATGAACGGCACTGAACTCCCTCTCAAAGCAGAAGTAAAGTACCTGGGACTTACACTAGACTCTAAACTTCTCTGGAGAAGACATGCGGAGGAAATTAAAAATAAAGCAACTCGCGCACTAATGGTATGTAAGAACCTGGCAGGGAAAAGCTGGGGCTGTAACCCTACAATTCTTCGCTGGATGTACACCATGATGGTGAGACCAATCCTCACCTACGGAGCAGTAGCATGGGCCAAAAGAACCAAGTTATCAGTAATGAGGAACATGCTTACAAAGGTACAAAGACTTGCCTGCGTATGCATTACAGGAGCTATGAAGACCTGCCCCACAGCAGCATTAGAAGTAATCCTCGACCTAACTCCTCTTCACCTCTTCATAGAGGGAGTAGCAAAGCGAACCCTGATAGGCATTGCAAAAGAGGGAACAGAATTAGGAAAAACTATCAGCAACAAAGAGAAAGAAGTTATCGCAAGGCAGATACCATACATCGATCAACCAAGAGACGATATAGTAAAAAGGTACAACTTCGAAAAACGCTTCGAAATTAAGCTTGGTACCAAGAAGGAGTGGGATAGTGAAATAATATCGCGAGTCACAAAACCACACAGTATAACATGGTACACGGACGGCTCCAAAACACTGGAAGGTATAGGTGCAGGGGTATATGGACCAAGAACCAGGCACTCGGTACCTATGGGGACAACACCCAGTATCTTCCAGGCGGAGGTCTTAGCAATACAGCTGTGCGCACAATTTAACCTGGACAGGAGTTACAAAGGTCAAGACATAATTGTGATGTCGGACAGCCAAGCAGCAATCAAAGCATTAGCATCCTGTGAAATATCATCAGAAATTACATGGGAATGCCTAACAAAACTGAATGAGCTAGGCAAGAATAACACCGTTACTATACTCTGGGTCCCAGGACATAAAGGAATTCATGGTAACGAAGAAGCTGATGAATTAGCGCGACGAGGCGCAGCCACACACTTTATAGGACCAGAACCATTCTGCGGATGGGGCACACACACTATCAAAGAAGAACTAAGAAGGGAGGAGAGACACAAAAGATCAAACCTCTGGAAAAGCCTCCCAAAGCTAAAACAATCCAAAGTGCTCCTCAAAGATTTTAACTCTCGGAGAGCAAAATTGCACATAAGCTTAGGCAAACCGAATCTAAGAATTCTTACGGGGTTTCTTACAGGACACTGTAAACTGAAATACCACCTGAAGAAATTGGGCATCGAAACCGACAGCAACTGCCGTTTCTGCGAAGAAGCGGAGGAGACTCCAATACACCTACTTACCAACTGTGACGCAGTAGCTCGCAAGCGCAAGGCAACACTGGGGAACTACGAGCTGAGTCAAGAGGAAATCTCATCCATCGAACCGAAAAATATTCTCAAATTCATCAGAGAACTAGGTCTGTATGAGATTCTGTAATCCGTCAAGAGCGGAGCATCAAGAAGGAGGTACAATAGATCTATATAGGTCGCAGTGCGCATCTCCAAACAAAACATTAACATTAACATTAAGGTAGCTGAGTAGGCAGGGACTCCCAAACAATAAAATCTGCTGGTGCCGGAAAATTTTAAGTAAATACAAATAAAATTGAAAGATATTCGGAAAAGTAAAAAAAAACTATTGGGCAGAAAAAAAAACAAAAATGGTCGCGCAAGACCAGAAAGAGTCGGCGTCCAAAATGGCTGCGAACCGTTAACCAAAATGTGAACTTGTACACATGGATATATATATGCGTCCAAAAGTTAACTTGGCTGAAAAAAATTGGCAGAAAATTTATATTCTTAAATTTAATTATTGGTTGATAGCTAACCTAATTTAAGTAAAAATTTCTATAATGCTATAGTTTAGTTTTGTCTACGTCGAAATTGGGTACTAATTTATATAGAGATTTTTTTTTGTATGTATTTAAGTTGATGTGAAAAGGGTAAAATCATTAACGGGTTTAATCAAAAGAATTAAGAAGAAAAAAAAAATCTGTTCATTATTTGGAAGAAAAATCTTCGAGTATAATCTAATTCTAAATTCGGTGCATTTGAAGCATATGAGGTCCTCTGTTTTTTTTTTTGTTGTTCATGTCTCTTTTTGTGATGAGTTCTGATGGTTTTTTTTTTGTCCACAGAAAAAATACCCCTAAGCGAGCTCCTTTAGGTGTGAAAAAAAGTACAGTAGAAAAGAAAAGTCTAATATATAATAAAAAACTATTTTTATTTTACAAAAAAAGGCCCATAAACTAATTATGTCCCGAATTTCGATTTTTTTTTTAAAAATATACAAAATTTGGTGAATTTTAAAAACTTAAATATATAATGTGTTTTTTTTTTTAGTTCGCCATTTTAAAATCTTTAATATAATACCTAGTTATATACGCCTAAAAATAATCCGTCATTTTTTCTTATCTTATATACCTAGTCATACGATCATTATTCGCTATAAATATTTATAATGTTTAAATTTCTTATATTTATAAAGATAATTTTTAGTTTTTTTTTATATGAATTTTAAATTTTTATATACAATAATTTTTATAATTTATATTCTTCTTAATTTAACATCTTCTTCTTATAGGGAAATGGTAAAGTGTCTTATTATAATCTAATGTTAAACATAAATTTTTTGATTTTTTTTGCTTTGAATTTTAAATTCAATTTATATTATTTTTTTTTCGTTATAATAATTTTTTTTTGGGCGTAAGCATATCTATATATACATATATCTTAGAATTATTAAAAAGATAATCTTAGAAGTAGTTCTCAATAAAAATACTGATGTAATTCTGCTATATAACATAAAGAGTCCAAAAATTTTGTCATTTTCGCCACGGTAAATCTGGTGTCTGAAAAAAATAGGAAATAATATTAGTTTTCTTTGGTTAATAAAAAAATGTAAGCTTATATAAAAAAAAAATATGGTCGGCTAAATTATTTTTGTGGGGGGAGTAAATACAGGGGCATTTCAAAAGGGATGGTAAAAAGGTGAGCTGGACATGTGAAGGCGATGTTGTTCGCTTGGTTCGTTTATGGGGTTATCATAAAAAAAAACAAATGAAAGTGAATATAACTACGGTTGGGTGGGCGCGCTGGAGGATGAACATCTCCTCGTTCTTTTCGATAGTTGGTGTTGTTTACGTCGCGAATTTAATGAATTTTTGGTGAAGATTTTTTTTGTGGTTCAATTTTATTTTGTTTTGGTTCCAGAAATTTTTTTGGATTAAAATGTAATTCGGTTATTTTTTTTACTTTTAATTTGAATTTGCTTTTGATTTTCATTTACTTTTGATTTTAATTTACTGTTGATTTTAATTTATTGTTTTTCGAGTTTTTTTTTTTTGCTTTCGGTGTAAACCGGAAGATATTGTTGCTCCCTCGACCTGGCATGACGGGTTGAGAACTGCGCCCGTTAATTGTTGAGCTAGTCGGCGCGGTCATGATATGAACATGAATGAATATAATAAATAAGGTAGCTGCAGGGCTGCTTGTGCCCTCTTTTTGTCAACTATTACTGTAAAAGATTTTTCAGTTTGTTTTCTTTGAGCTTGCACAGTTTTGAGTCTATGCTCTCTCCCTAACATCAACCTGGTTCATTGTTAACTCTTTTTTTAGATTGATTGCACAGTGTGTCAAAATTAAAACTTGGTTTTAGTTACTTAGATATGTTTATTTTTTTAAATCTACATGGTTCATTAAGCAAAATTACCCTAGCAACTTGGGGCCTGGCTGGTCTGCGTTAAGACTATGGGGTCTAAAATATACAATTGCTGGCTATAATTTTGGCTAACAAATATAGGAAAAAGGTCGCTCCTTCGCATGTGGTGTTTGAGAACCAACTTGTGATAAAACAACGACGAACATTTTTGCTAAATACTGTGAACTTGTATCTTTTGAATATATTTTCAGTACTAATGTTTTAAAGATTTTATTCGAAGTGATTGAAAATGAAAATTTATAATTTAAAGTTTCATTTTATATACAAATACAAATGTTACTAAAATTCCCGATGAATTTGCCCAAAAAAAAATCATAGATGCGTCGTTGGACACACGAGAGAAGAGAAGCTTTTCATAGATTTCATAACGAAATGGTTTTTTTGTAGTGAAATAACTTTTAAATTAAAAAATTTAATAAAGTAAATTAAAAAACACACGCTAATATCACACAGTAAATTCTATTACATTTCACTATTATTTTATTATATGTTACAATCATTGTTATTCCAACGCACTTGTGGGCGATTGTTAATTTTTCCTTCGTGCTATGCAAAAACAAAAAAAAAAACATGTACCAACAACAACATAAACGCATTCTCACCAACAAAAATATTTCTTCGCCAGCCGTGGGAATCGAACTTGTACCCCACCGATTCGTAGCTCAACACTCTACCGATCCAAGCACTTTCCTTACGAACTGCTATTGATTCAATACAAAGTATGACTGAACACAAGGTGAAGGTAGATTGTTTGACATGATTTGCAGAAACGAAAATAGCGACTGATATCACGGAACTATCGTGGACTTTGATGGCCGCTTGGCTATCCACAAAAATTACTACCCTTGTGGGGGTAAGATTTTTCCTGTAAATGGCCTGTGGAGCTTTTTCAATAGCATATATTTCTGCCTGAAAAACGCTACAGTAATCCGGGAGCTTGTAACACTCTTTGATTTGCAGCGTTTCAAAGTATACACCCGATCCAGTTCCGTTTTCCATTTTGGTACCATCAGTATATAAATGGAGATTGCCGTAGGATTCTACAGCCGTTTCTTCCCATTCTTGTCTGCTGGGAATGGATGTGGTGTATTCTGTACCGAATCTCACACTGGGTATGATATAGTCGGTTGCTATTTTTTATTCCTCGGTTCCAAAGAGATTTAGAATAGATGCATGTCCGAATGTGTTGCTTTTCCAGTCTCGTGATTCGTTAAGGCGAATCGCGCTCTTGGTCGCCGACCATTTAAGGAACTCTTCTATGGAAAGAAGAGTTAGCATCATATCTAGACCCGCCTGTGGCGTAGATCTCATGGCTCCTGTTATTCCTATGCACGCTAACCTTTGAACTCCTGTTAGGAAGCTAAGGTAGCTTTTTTATGCGTTATCGTCCACCATACGAGAGAACCGTAGGTAAGAATGGGTCTCACGATCACTGTATACATCCAGTGGATTATGTGCGGTTGCAGTCCCCATTTCCTGCCAAATGTCCTCTGACAAGCGTACAAAGCGCACAGTGCTTTTTTCTTCATTCCTCTGTGTTGCGTTTCCAGCTCAGCTTGTTATCAAGGATAATTCCAAGGCATTTGGCTTACGTGGAAAGCTTCAGAGTTACTCCGTTAAGTTTCGGTAATGTGAAACAAATTTTTGGAACATATCCTGTCTTGAGGCAGCCGGTGAAGATTGCTATAAGCCAGGGCATGATGCTAGGAAGGGCATGTTGCATCATGGCCGGTAGGATACCATCTGTCCCCGCAGATTTGTAGGGCTTGAAGGATCCGATCGACCATTCTACAGTTGACCTTGTAATAATGTTGGGGAGTTCTTGTAAAGGTTCTGGCATTGTTATTTCCAAGTTGTTGTTAGCAGCGTTTTGATATGGTTCTGTACAACCTGGAAAGTGAGTTTCCATGAGTAGCAAAAGCGTTTCTTGGCTGGATTCTGTCCAGGATCCGTCGGACCTCTTAAGGTATCCCGGGACCGTTGGGTCTTTGGATAGCGTCTTTCGAAGTCTGGCGGCTTCACTGGTATCCTCAATGGACTCGCAAAATTTTGTCCAAGATGTTCGCTTAGCTATTCTTACATCCCTAGTGTAAGCATTTAGCATGGATCTGTAGATTGTCCAGTCCTGCTCTAGTTTGCTTAAGATGGCCTTCCGGTGAAGTTTTCTAACCTCTGATTGCCTCTTTTTGAGGTCGCTGGTCCACCAACTCGCATTTGCAGGTTTGCGACTTCAAGACTTTGAGCAGAACTTCTTGAAAGCCTGGTTCATTTTTCCCGTTATAAACTCGACTGCATTGTGAATAGATACATCTGTTGGGAGGTATTCTGTGTCAGGATCTGCAATATTTCTGCTTATCCAGACTGAATACCTTTCCCAGTTAGTTTTTAATGGGTTCCTAAAATGTTTCTTTAATTGGGGATCGTAGTCAATAGTTAAGAGAACCGTAAAGTGGTCGGAAAACGACTCCTTCTGTGACACCTCCCAGTTATCGACTATAATCTGTTCAGAGTTACTAGCTAAAGTAAGATCGATTGACTCTATTCTGAAATGTTGGCCTATTACCCCTATTGCATAGAATAAGGTCTGTGGTAAGGATAAATTCAAAAATAGACTCACCCCTTTTGTTGATGTCTTTGCTGCCCCATTGCGAGTGATGGGCGTTAGCATCACAACCGATGACCAGGAATGCCCTGCTTGTGTTATCATGTTCTGCTAACTCGCGGACTGTTTGCACTGGTGGGCTCGCCTCTTCATAGGGCATATACGCAGAGCAAAGGATTAGTTTTGCAGACCTTGTTTCTACGCTGGTTGCCACTATATCTCCGTTGCTGAATCTAGGGAGAAAAAACATATTAATGGATTTTTTCGCAAGTATACAGCTCCTCAACTTACCTTCATTTGTAGAGTGAAACAGGTTGTATTGTTTCGACCCTAGGCCTTGGATCTTGTTGTTGGTGATCCAAGGTTCCTGGATGAGGGCCACATCTACATTCTCCTCGGACATGCACAGCATCAAGTTGTCGGTCGCTGCCTTACAGTGATGCTGGTTGATTTGCATCACTTGCAGCTTCCTCCTCCTCTCAGCTATTGTTGGTTCAGCCTCTTCACCTTAATGGATCCGAGGCCGAATTTGAGCATGTCCAACTGCCCCTTAAGCCAGCCCGTGGAAGCAGCATCTACAGAAAAGAGAAGAATTTTCCATTCGCTGCCGTGATTCTTCTGCGACCTGACCAGCTTCCACTCCTAAATTTTGGCGTCTTTATTCTGCGCCGCCAAAAGGCTCTGAATGGACTCATCCTCGTGCAAAGCAGGAGGAGGAATCCATACAGATACCTTTTGGCGAAGCAGAAGCGTGGACTTGGAGATCACCTTTAGTGAAGCTCCCTTCCAAATTTCACCAATGCTGGCGATGGTTTTGGTCAGGAACTCCATGGATTTCTTCGATCCACATCCGACGACTTTGACTCCTTGTTGCCAACCAGCACCATCGAACTTGTAATCGTCGGGATCACGCTAGCCATCATAGCTTTAAGGATCTCATTTTCTACAAGCAGCCATTTTTCCCCCGCCATAGAGCTGGGTCTGGGTCAGTTGCGTCTATAATGGCTACTTGTAGCTCCTCTGGTGAGTTTTCGAAGCTCCCCCCTGCTTTACTTCGCTTCGAAAAACTCGCAGTGACCTCTGCTGAGTTTTCGAAGCTCCCCGGGCTTTGCTACGCTTCGAACAACTCGCAGCGACCTCATCCGCAGATCTTTGCCGTTTGGCCGTGGAACCAGGTGTACAGGGAGGTTCTCCTCTCGAAACCGTGGTCAACCCCCGGTTGATCCCTGTTTGAGGTAACCTTGGGTTGACCTTGTCTCGCTTTAACTTCTCCCTGTTTCCGCCTTTTCCACACTCCTGTTTGCCGCTTTTGACGACATTGGAGTAGGAAGGACCTGCCTTAACCGTCGTTGCCCCGTCTTCCCCTCCCTTGCTTCCACCTATACCGCAATCACGTTTGTCACCTATAGCAACCTTGGATTGGGACGGTTCTGCTCTATCCCCTCTATTCTTCCTGCATCTTTTCCTCCTCTTTTTACCTCCCATTTCCCTCTCCCGTTTGTCGCTGTTCCCGTCATTGGAGTTGGATGGACCTGCCTTGCTAAGACCCTCATCCGTGGAAGCAGGCAGAATTGTGGCAACTTCGTTCGTCGATGCTTTGGGGGCATAGTGACGTTCAAAAGTTTTCACTCTCTTCGTGTGCTTCCTGATAAGAGCCTTGTCCCTGGAAGTAAGAGTAGTCGGGTCTGCGGTTTTCATTTTCAGCAGATAGTTCTTAGCAGTCCTGTATAACTTTCGTTGCATCGCTTCTTTCGAAGCAGAACTACTGTGGACTGCTGCACTACCCGCCTCAATGACCGTCGCGTCGGAGTCAGAGTTGAGAAGCTCGTCTTCAGTCTCTGAGCCAGGAACATTGTGAAGGACTTGAGGTATGCTCGATTCCTCCGTGTCACTTCCAATGCTCAACCTGCCCAGAATCCTCAGAGTCGCTGAGTCCAAGTCCCCACCCGCGTCGGTGTTGTCCTGTTTGGTCAGAGTAGGTCGCCCAATGCTAGACCTGCCAGTTTCCGTCGCAGTTGCCGTTTCATCTGTAGTTGTTGTCGTTGTCGCCTCTGTACGTTCTTCCTTGTTATTTTTATTAGTTTTGTTCATTTTTGGTCCCACGAGTAGCTAGGGAAAGTACGTCATCCATGCCAGCGCCCCGCATACCATGGAAAGGCCACAATTACTCACTGAGGCGGCCAGGTATCAGTGAGGTCTCCGTTTCCATACAGCCGTTATTACCCCCTGGCTGCAAACCATCCAATAGGCACGGTGCAACATAACACCCTGGATTAGGGGGGGGGGGTTGGATAGCTCATTGCTCCACAATGGCCTGTACGACATGGGTGACCCTACCAGGAGCTTGCGCTTCCGTCATCATAGCCCATTGTTTCATTGCAACCTAAGCCTCTACACCACGACAAGGTGGCTATCCTTCGTAGAGGATGACGATGAAAGAGCTCATCGAAAAATAATACGTGACCACTCGGATATTATGTCTCTCAGTAATCTAAGGTAAGTGTCATTAATTTTGTGATGTTT
This sequence comes from Coremacera marginata, assembly GCA_914767935.1. NCBI lineage: Eukaryota > Metazoa > Arthropoda > Insecta > Diptera > Sciomyzidae > Coremacera > Coremacera marginata. Next base: position 105,276,330 of record OU612047.1, read on the forward strand.
GTGCACAACAAATTTGTGAACAACTGTTTTTTGCTTCACAGCTTCGTAAAAAATTTTCGGTTGAACAAAAACGCCTTCACTTACGTTCTCGAAAATATAAAAGATGAACTCACAATACCAGCAAGGTCTACAGGAGTTCGTCCTGATGTGAAACTAGCAGCAAATCTTTAGTTCTTGGCACAGGGCGGATATCAGCATCAAATTGGACAGGATCGCTTATTAGGGCTTGCACAGCAAACAATGTCTTCTTGTGTTTCTGAGGTTTGCAATGCTATCGAAAAAATATTGTGCCCACGACATATCAATTTCGTTATGACGGATGTCGAGAAAGAAAGCGCCAAGAAGTACTTTTACACTAAGTCAGGCATACATGGGGTGATTGGAGTCGTGGATGGTACTCATATCCAGATGGTACGCCCTTCTAAAAATGAGCATTTATACTTGAATCGAAAATTAAAGCATAGTATAAACGCTATGTTGGTAAGGCTTTGAAGTAATTTTAAGTTTTCATTTAAAATTAAACGTTTATTTTTAAACTTATAGATATGTGATCACAAAATGTACATCCGTTACGTTAATGCGCGATATGGAGGAGCAGCACACGATTCACATGTTTGGAATCTTTCAAAAGCAAGGGAGTGCCTGAAGCAAAATTTCGAACGTGGAGACAAGTCAACTTGGATCCTAGGTACTTTTTAGGTTTCATTACTTATGCACGTTTTCAAAACATACTTTTTTAGCCTACTATGATAGGTGGACGATTATATATTCGGAATAATATTTTGACTATATTTATTTGCAATTTCTGTTATAGGTGACTCTGGCTACCCTCTCGAGCCGTGGATCCTGACCCCATATCGAAATACCGGAGAGCATACAGGAGAACTACGTTTTAGTGAACAATTTTGTAAGGTTCGGTCAATAATAGAACGAGTTTTTGGGGTATTAAAAGGCCGTTTCTGAGAAAACATCCCAAATTTTAAATGTATGCTGTGCTCTTCATAACATACATATGTCTTTCATACAACGTTGAACAACCTGAAGAAATACAATGTGATGAATATAACACGACTGATATTTATAATAATAGTACTTCAGAATCATCTAATTATTTAAGTATAGCAAAGGCCTTAAGAGAACGAATAAAAAACTAATATGTCAAGTTGAATAAAAATTAAATGTTTTTTATTTCAATAAAAGTATAAAATAAACAAAAATATCAATTCATTTTAAGGAACTTGCGTAGTAATTCACATAAACTTTTAGTAATAAAAAATAAAGCTAAAAGTAAAAAAGTTAAACTTATAACTTAAACTTACATTCACAGTCATTTCAGTTGTTAGGAACATTAAATTAAAAGATATCTCTTATATGAAAATAAAACTTTAAGGTTAATTCAGTCATTTCAATTTTTTAGAAAATAAAATTACCAAATACTTGCTATATAAAAATAAAACTTAAGAATTAATTCACAGTTGTTTTCGATTTCAATTCATATTAATTTAAGCTTAGAACTTACTGTGCTCAAACGAGTAGAGCGGCGCTAAATGAGTTAAGATAAACTTTAAATATTTAAAATTTCTTTGGTCTCAGCCTTAATTTCTAGCTGACCTTAAATCTATCAACTCTTTTTTAAATTTTAGTTTTTCCAATTTTATGTTAGCTGTCTGCACGTTATACTTCTTTTTATATTCAAACTTTTCTTTTGCCAATCTATACTTTTTGTCTTTTAATTTGTTTGATTTTTCAGTTTGTGCCACTAGTTTTACAAGATTTTCATTTATTTCCTTCAAAATATGCAAATGTTTTTCTTGGTAAGAACTTTGATTGCACACTTGCTGTCTAAGAAGACTGTCTTTGTTTTCCTTGTTTCGTTGGCGGAAATTTGATGACCTTGGAACATTCTCTACGGCACTGTTGGCGTTGCTATCTTCCATTGTAAAATCCTCCTCGCTGACGCAATCTTCGCTTACATGAGCAAGCGGTGTAGTCGGAGTTTCTTGATGAGCAAAATCTGGGCAACCGTACTCTATTACGCTCATTCCACTCACAGATTCTTCCATTTTCATCAACTGGCTGACTTGCTCTTCCAGCGGACTAAGTGAGCAGTATCGAGCCGGCCCCCGCCGGTGCCAGACATGCTAGCTTTATTTTTGCGCATCTTAAGGTGCGTTTTATAGTCGGCCCAAACCTTCGGACACGTTGTTTTAGTTTATTTGATTTAGCTGGGAATTGACAGACTAGCATACCTTTTTCCAAGCAGCCACATCACGCCTTGGAGGCCCGTTGGAGTTCAACTCCAATGCCAATCGACTCCAAAGGTTGTTCGATGTTGCTTTCGCACTCGGAGTCTTTATGTGTCCTCTTGCCAAATCAGGGTGAGCTTGCATAAACTCAACAATATTTTCAAATTGTTTTTGGTTCGTTTGCTTTTGTGTAGAAGCCCTGCTAATAAAAAGGTTTACAGTAAGAAAAACTAACAAAATAATTAATATTTCAATAACTTACATATTTTCGCATTGAATTCGTTTGGTAGATACTTGACGCTTAAAATATCCGAAAATCGATCTTGTTTGACATTCGCATTCGAATTACAGAGTGCTGCCCAATTGCGTTTGCGAAAAGGGATAACCTCAAATGCGAAAATCGCATATTTTAATGCGAAAAACGCATATTTTAATGCGATTGTCGAATTGCAGAGTAACATTTCAACAAATACGAAAAATTTTACATTCGCATCGCGTTACAGAGTAACCCCCCCTGGGAAATAACGACGCAAAGGGGTTTATTTTGTTCGATATTACAAAACTTATTTTTACATAAGCAATGCTCCTTATGACTACGTTTCTTACGTCTATTCTCCCCTCATGCGCCCCGTCACGCGGCTATCTGTCCCTTATAATCGGAAGAGAAAGTCTCCTCTGTCGCTCTAAAAATAATATTTTCTCTCGTCTAAACACCAACTATGACTAGTGGAAATAATATATTTCCCTAGATTTTCCCCTCTCTGTCATTCCAAGAAATAATCTGACTAACTATGACCAGTGGAAAGAATGTTTCCTTAGGTCTTCCCCCTCTCTCATTATATGAAATATTTAATCTCTTATCTAATACCATTACCTATGACCAGTGGAAAGAATGCTTCCTTAGGTCTTCCTCCTCTCTCATTCTACCCAATAATATTTAATCTCTAAACTACCAACTTTGACCAGTGGAAAGAATATTTCCTTAGGTCTTCCCGCCTCTCATTCCACGCAAAAAATATTTAATCTCTTCTAAACGAACAACTCTGACCCGTGGAAAGAATATTTTCTCAGGTCTTCCCCCTCTCGTATCGTACGAAATAATATTTAATCTCTTATCAAAAACTATTACCTATGACCAATGGAAAGAATATTTCTCTAGGTCTTTCCCCTCTCTCATTCTACGCAATAATATTTGATCTCTTCTAAACTACCAACTCTGACCAGTGGAAAGAATACTTCCTTAGGTCTTCCATTCTAAGAAATAATATGAGTAACTATGACTAAGTTACGTCATGTTTGGCGACCTAAGAATGTTTTCTTAGGTCTTTCCGCCCTCTCATTCTACGAAATACAACCAAAGGTCTACTAATTTAATAACGGACAGTAGAAAGAATATTTCTTTAGGCTTTCTAATCTACTTGGTCTGACTTACCCTGGCTGACTGAAATCTAATTATTGTGCCAATATTTATATGGTAGTGGCAGAGCTTTCCTTGCAAGCTCTTTTTTATTCTCTGCCTGGTTGATGCCAACAGTTGTTGTATACTTATTCAGCTGCATGTCAGCACCAGTTGATCGTATGCTTTTGTATATCTATCACAGGGTGCGCATGAGGTACTATTTATACTATCTTTAGTCTATACCAGAACCTAGTGAAACATATTCTAATGATTATAACAGTATAATAACTTACGCAGTTCATTCAATAACTTTAATAGCAATAGCGATATAGCAATTCATTCAAATATTCAATTATATATATTCAATAGCAAAAGCAATTGCAATAGTGATAATGATAATGATAATAAAACATAAGAATTCATTCAAAAGTCTTTAATACATATTTGGGTAAAATTCCTTGATTTTGTTCTTCACAAATGTATGAACCTAATAGTAATTTGTGGCCCATTGTTAGTGACAACTCCGAACTTAAATCCATGCTCCACAGTTTTTCTTCCAATATCAAAATTTGTCATGTTGATTGCCAAAGCTTAAAGCATTCATTCTCTTCATCGAAGTTGGATGAGATAAAATATATTTTAAGTGGGCTTTCATCCCATGGACAGTATAAGTTTTTAAAATCTTGCGTAACAAAATCAAAAAAAAAAACTTAAATTTCTCAGAAATAATTTGTGCAATATAAAGTTAATGAGCCCTGGAAACTGCAAAAAAATTCATAACCGTTGTATTATTGCCTCTAGTGTTTCTTGTCGTAGAATCGGAGGGTCTTGTTTGCTGCTTTCGCAACATGTTTTTAATAGATCTTGTTCGTTTCAAAACAACGACAAAATAGTTACTTTTTAGATATTTTTGCAGCATCGAGGTATTTTCTTTCTAATTTGAGACAAAAAAAAAAAAAACCAAAAGTATTGATATTCATGTAACTCATTCAATTTTATATACATATAAAAACGTTCAAAAAAAAATTCGAAGTCATAACTTCGGGAAACCCACAAAAATATTGTCAAACTTGTTCAAGTTGAAAGTGTATTTATTTTATTGACGGATTCATATACTAACACAAGTAATGAGTTTTAAATAACAACTTCTGTCACATCTGTAAAAAATCCTCTTTTTTTCTAGCAAATCTACTGACTGTACGTAGAAGAGAGCTATTTCATATATCACGCATTCCGTGTTGTGTACGGGGACATTTTTCAGTACTTTAACATATATTGTGGTGCATTTTAATGATAAAACAAATTTAAATTTTTCTTTCTTAATTCCAGTTTTGTTCAGTAAATGTGTATCTTTAAATATAAATTTGGTTTAATTGATTTATTAAAACATTAACCAAAATATAAAGTATCTATCTACTAGGTTGTATACGGAGGACTCCAAAAATACCGCAATTTTAGTTCATTTAAAAAACTCAATAAATTAGCGAAATGTGTTTCGAAATGTGAAAGTTTCGAGTCGAGAAATATTTTATTTAAATGACAAGTTGTAACGAACCACCTGGTCGTTACAGCTTTTTTCAGCTAAGGTATCCTCAGCGGCTGTCCAGGGTCCTTACAAGGAGGATTTTAGAGCGCTTGACCTTCTTGGTTAGGTCGGTTATTTATGTATGACTCGTGATGGTTGGTTCAGTGCGTCCTCGTTTGGACGGCGATGCTGGCGATTCCAACTGGGGCTCCTCACTACCAGGTCTTCACTCTTGTTGCTGGTGAAGGGTGACCTTGGTGCTGGTGACAAGCTTTGGAAGTTCGCTGCTCGTCTTGTGTGCGGGACTGTACTTTACTTTGCGTATAAAATCGAAAGATCGGGTGATCTTCCCTTGTCCGTTTTCTTCACGACCGCGTTGACCTTCAGAACGTGTCTTAGCGCCCCGTTTTGTCGTCTGTCCTTGTCGGTCGGGGTGAGAGGATGTCTAGTTGAGTGGAACTCGTGGTGGGTTGAGGTGAGAGCGATAATGAGTTGGTAGGATTTTCCATTCGATGAGAGTACTTGAGAGAGCGATAATGAACGAACCGAGCGGGTCCTAGGGACAGTAGGGTGACTCAGAGTACCACTCGTTGAGAGCGGAGTGAGTGTGGTACTGAACGAACCGCGCGGGTGTAACGGGCAGTAGCACGACTCAATCCTTAGGAAATACTCGGGTGGGATTTGCCACTCGATGAGAGCACTTGACAGAGCAATACTGAACGAACCGAGCGGGTCCTAGGGACAGTAAGGCGCCTCAGAGTATCACTCATTGTAAGCGGAGCGAGTGTGGCACTGGGCGAACCGAGCGGGTCCAACGGGCAGTAACACGACTCACTCCTCAGGCAATGCTCTGTAATCTGCACTCGTTGAGAGCACTCGTGAGAGCGATGCTGAACGAACCAAGCGGGTCCTAGGGGCAGCAGCGCACTCAGCGCCTCAAAATAAGGCAGCCTATTTTTTCTGATTTTAGGGATGAGAACACCTTATATTTATTCCACCAAGCTTATAACAAAGCGTTGGCTTCTGCCAGCGGTGCTTAATAATACCTTATTATTAGTATGTAGTAAGTAGTAAGTACTAATGGTAAGTATTTCGTACTTCATGATATTTAAAATATAAATTCAATTACACCCAACTCTTTTTTTACACGGTAGATACGTTCCTCCGAAATCCGTGTAAAAAAAAACGTGTAAAAAAAGGCGTTTTCTATAGTAAAATGGGGGATACGTTCCATGTCATCTGAAAACCGTGTAAGTTGAAATAAAAAACTATATTTACTTCGAAAAACCGAGTAAAAAAAATTGTATGCGCATGTGGCATTTTATTGTACATACATTAAAACTTAAAATATATAATTCATACAGATGAAAAATTGGTAAAGCAAGCAAAAAAAACAAAAGAAATATGTTAATCCAGAATTAAGAACAAAAAAATTAGAATAGAAATAAAGAAAAAATATTTACATAGCTACATAATTATTCGTCGCTACTTGATAACAAGCGCAATTGTTTGCGACAAACTGGACTAAAATCGGTATCATCACTGGAGATTTCCATCAAATTATCCAACGGTGACTTTCGTCCGGTAATAGTAAAATCGGTATCATCACTGGAGATTTCCATCAAATTATCCAATGGTGACTTTCGTCCGGTAATAGAGTTTTGAACTGTCGAACTACTTTCCGAAAGGTCTTGCGCCGTCGATTTTTTTATTAAAAAATCTTTTATAGAAAGTTGAACTTTTGGTTTTTTAAATTCTTTATACAACTCTTTATACCCAGCAATACAATTATTAATAGCTCGTTCGAATTTCAGGGCACGTTCCATATTAGGATCATTTTTTAAGAAGTGATTCACCATACTTTTACCAAATGATAGACCGTCATCTATTAAACTAGCAGTTAGTTGGCATATTTCGGTCTCTTCGTCGTTATCGCTAACATGGTTCTCAGTTTTTCCGTCATCTGTTATCAATTGAATCAGACAATCATCATCTAGAGGTTTATCTATCATTAATTCGTCGACATCTTCAATTTGTAGGTCCTCAAATCCTTCTCCTCCGATTTCCTGTGCCAAGGCTATAATTTCAGAAGTCTCCATCGATGCTTGCGGCACTGAGGTACCACTCTTGACGCATTCTGGCCAAAGTGCTTTCCAGCAGGAATTTAATGTTGATACCCTTAATTTTTCTTTGGCCATTGAAGCATATGTAATGCAATCCAAAATAGAATATTTTTTCCATGCATCAACGATCGTAAGGTTGTCCTGCTCTACTGCATCTAAAATATGTTGGAATGCTCGTTGAATATAATAAACCTTAAATGTAGCAATTATACCCTGATCTAATGGTTGAATCAAGGAAGTAGTATTAGGTGGCAAAAATATTACTTGAACATTTGGATGCTCTAAAACGGGATGACTTGGCGCATTATCTATGAGCAAAAGCACTTTAAAATCAAGACATTTCTGTTCCATATATATTTTAACTTCAGGAACAAAGCATTCTTCAAACCATTCCGTGAATATACCTGCTGTCATCCAGGCCTTTTTATTCGCCCTCCAATGAACCGGCAACTCTTTAATGTTTTTTCCTCTCAATGCACGTGGCCTTAATGATCGGTTAATTAAAAGAGGCTTTAAAATTTTGTTACCAGAAGCGTTGCTACACAATAAAAATGTTACCCGATCTTTAACAACTTTAAAACCACTAGCAGTCTTTTCGGATTTTGCTATAAAAGTTCTGGAAGGCATTTTTTTCCAGAACAAACCCGTTTCATCGGCATTGAAAATTTGGTCGGGGACATAGCCCCCATCTTCAATTACTTTGGCTAGTTCTGCTGGAAAGATTTTAGCTGCCTTTTCATCTGCTGATGCGATTTCTCCTTTAATTTTTAAATTATGAAATGCGTTTCTTTTAAGAAATCCTGTTAGCCATCCATCACTAGCAGTAAACTCCTTTCTCCTACCTTGACGACTTGTTGATGGCTCCGATATCTGCAGTTGCTTATCAATTCGCAGTGACTTCTGCTTTATAATATTTCCATCTACAGGTATTCTCTTTTGCAATAAATCCTCAATCCAAAACACTACACATTTTTCCATTTTTACTAACACTTCATCTCTAATGTATGACGATGTTTTGGAACTATGTTTTGATGAACTGATGACAGATTTTCGTATTTCATTCTCATTTTTCTTAATGGTCTTGATAGTAGCTTCGTTTAAGTCAAATTTCTTGCCCACAGATGTTGAACCTTCACCTTTTGCCAGACAGTCCAAGATTTTTAATTTTACTTCCAAAGAAATGGCTTGCCTTTTACGAATCTTTGAAATTTTGGACATTTTGTTAACTGTAGTAAGGGCAAAAAATATATTTTTAAAGCTTAACTAAAAATGTATATAGAATACCTTTTTTCACTTATTAAGGTCAAAAATGTTCAAATCACGAACAATTGATAAAAAATTGCGAGCAATAAACTTTAAACACTTTAATTAAGCAATATGTATTTTATTTAAATATTATGCGAACAAAATGCGAAGGAAGAGTTATTGAATAAGGGGATTTCCCTGTTACTACTATGTATTGTAACGAAATCACATAGACTAGAATATTCCAACAGTTTATGAATGTCAACAGTCAACGAGTCAACACTCAACATGCCAATTAAAAATCCTAAACGAAACGAAACGAAAACAACACACAACTACACAAACTCATATAGCCTTATCGAACAAATTTCTTATGAAGCTACAACAAACACAAGATTGCTACCAGCTAATCCGCACACACATTACAAACATTAATGTGCACAAACAACCATACAAACCAATACAATTCAACGAAAGATCTAGTAAGAATGCATGGAATATAAATGCGAGCGACAGATGACGCAGTGGAACAGTTCAAAATAAAGCGCCTACTAAATTAAAACTTATACGTGTGGTTTTAATTGTACAGTCAAAGGCAAAATCGTAACAGTATGTTAATTTCAGCAATGGTGCCAAGTTGTTCATTTCAGCAATGGTGCCAAGTGCCAAACAAGACAAGACAGTGATTTTCAAACCGTAATAGATTAAAAATATTTACAAAAAAATTATTTTTTTTCAACCGTGTAAATTCAAATCCGTGTAAAAAGAAACCGTGTAAAAAAAGAGTTGGGTGTATATGTTAGCATATTTTCTCCGAATATTTACTTTTATAGAAATAATATAATTAAACTATAATAAACGTAATATAGTAAGTCGCCTCTTGCGACGGTGCTGCGTTATATTATTTTTAACAATAAAATAATAACTGAAACAAACCATGATGATGCTGTGTTTGTTAGTGGCATTGCCTGAACTCGTGTCAGGCTTGTTGATGCGTCATACCGTCGGTATGGTTGTCGTAGCTGGGGTTGATTAGCAGGCGTTGCTATAGCAGCTGCTGACTAGACGTTGGTGTGTGAGTATCGACATCGGCATGTTGCTTGTTGCGTCATACCGTTTGCATATCACCTTTTCTGTGGCTGAGTATCGTTGCTCCGCATAATGTCTGTATGCATGTTTCCGTGTCGCTGGTATAAACATTGTTGCGTTGATGGCGCATACATTGTATACATGTGTGGCATTTAAATTGTGGGGGGCCTATTTCCCCGAAATAGTTTCGTCACAAAGTTCAATAGTATAGAATTCAATATTTTGTTTTAAATAAATTCAAATTTATGTACAAAAATTAAAATTTCAGTTGCTTACGATGTCCGCAATGGTAGCGTATTTGGACATGTACGAAAAAAAAGAAATTCAAAATTTTTCACACTGTTTGACTACAAAACAATTTTTTCTATGTATTTAGAACCTTTAGTAGGCGATGACAATATGTTGCCATCACTTGATATGTCGAAGTGGTGTTAATTTTGTAGGTTAAAATATATTTTCGTTGCGTATTTTGCACAAAAAACAACGGTTTCTTTTTAGGTTAGAGCCCGATAAAAAATTTTTAAATTGAATGAATTTTAAAATTTTCAGTGTTGAAATATATAGCTTTTTCCGCTTTATTTTTAAAAAACTATATTTTAGAAAAAAGTTACACCCTATTGAATAAGTCCCCGATCGATTATACTTTGTATGAGACAGTACGTCAAATTAAAATTGTATATATTTATTCAAAGCATCTACAAGTATCAGCAATTTGTTTAAACAAATTGAATTTTCTTGAAAAGGACCTTCTCCAATTTATTTATTCATTTAAATTATTATAAAAGGCTAAACAGTACCGATATAAAATTTCAAATTCTGAAAATTTCAGCAGTGAAGAGGATAGAAACAATTTTTTGATTTTGCTTAAACTTTCAAAAAGTCATCTCTTATTTATTAAAAACTGAAGAAAAAAAGAAAGAATGATAGAGGCAAATTTGCGTTTTTTTTCTTTAATTCAATTATATGTGATAGCAGTTTTTCGCATAAAATTAAAATTTGTAAATTGAGTCATTTATACATACTTTGTGAGTCTGCTGTGGGATAAATTTCAAAAAGAAATGAATCATGTTTGATAGTTTTAGAAATTTCTGAATAATTATGTTTTCAATATGAATTTCATTATTTAAATCCAGTCTTTATTTCAAAAGTTATTCAACATTAAACATTACGTTTTTAGTGCTGCTAAATTTACTGAAATTGAAAAACCGGAAATTATTTTCCAACCTTGAGAGTGAATAGCTCCAAAAACAATTTTTTGTTTTTTTTAAATTTTTTATGTTATTTATCAACTTATTTAAAAAAAATGTTGAAAAGATAGAGGTGCGATTTTGCGCTCTTTTATTTTTACGTCATTTTTCGTAAAGGGTATTTTTGGGTAACTTTTGGTTGGGTAAAATCACGTTATTTCATTTTGGGAAAAAATTTTTAAGCTTAAAGGAGTAATGTTTATATAAAAATTAGCATATTTTAAATTTTTAATTCCTTGGCTATTAACGCAAGAAAAAAATTTTCGTAGAACCTACTCCCGAACATGTCACCTGAAAAGATGTGGTCCTTAAGTGTAGAATAATCGGAAGGAGTTGAGATAATTACATG